>PVIC010033124.1:0-20309 GCA_004025085.1 Thryonomys swinderianus
AAAAAAAAAAAAAAAAAAAAAAAAAAAAAAAAAAAAAAAAAAAAAAAAAAAAAAAAAAATAGTAATGTAGGTGATTTAGGTAAAACAGAAAAGGGTGAGATGATCTGAATTCATGTTAGGTCAATTATTGAGGGAACAACCTTAGACAATGTTCAATGTCTGCCCTCTTGTGGTCAGTAGTATGTAAAAGACTATAAAGGAATTTACAAATCAAATGGACAGTATAAACTAGCTATAAGACTTGAGTAGAATAAAAGGCAAAAGTAGGGTTAGCAGTACAACATAAGAACTGACTTCAATCTAGCTTTGTTCATTATCTCAGCGACTTAAAACATTTCCATTAGCTTCCAAAGAGCTATGGAGAATTTATACTTTTTAAATGCTACAATATTGGGAATTATAAAAAAAAACTCATGATTTTACTTTGTTTGTTTGTTTGCGGTACTGGGGATCAACCTCTGGCCCTTGTGCTTCCAAAGTAGGTACAGTATCACTTGAGCTAAATCCCCGGCCCATGATTTTAAAAATCAAGAGATTCCTATACAATGTCACCTATGAAACATCTTCTAAAAAATATATCCTAATCAAATCAATTTTTTGAACCAAATTTACTCTTTGAACCAATTTACTGTTTATATAAAATACGGGAAGAGGGTTAAAGATATAAGTTAAATAACATCATGAAATAATAAATATACAAGCCCAGAATATGAGACTTACAGAACAACTTATTGGGGTTCTTCAAGTAGGAGGATAAAGACGGGGGGGGGGGCAGGTGATGGTTCCATTTTAAGGGACACTTAAAAAATAGCAAATGCAGTGGAGAGATCTCATAAATACTCACATTTTAATATATGAAGTCTAAAAAGGCATTTGCAAGACAACAGAGGAAATGTAGAAGTGGACTGCGTATGAGATGATAAAAAATAACTGTTCACATGATAATGATATAGTGATTATGTAAGAAATACCTATTTTGGGGGTGGTACTGAGAATTGAACTATGGGCCTTTCCAGTGAGCTACAATCCTGGCCCTTTTAATAATTTAATTTAATTTTTAAAAATTGTAATTTAAAAAATATATTTTGCTAAATTGCTAAATGTCCCAGTCTGGGCCTGAACTTGTGATCCTTCTGCCTCAAACTCTTAAATGCTTGGATTGCAGGCACACCCAGAAAAGAACTATTTGTTCCTAAGAGATGCATGTTGAAGTACACAGAGGAAACAACAAGAAATTTTGCTTGAACATACTTTTGGGATAAAAACATGGTACATGAAACAACAGTGGCAATAAGTAGGTAAAGGGCTGGGGATTTAGCTCAGTGGTTCTGGGATCTGCCTGGCAAGTGCAAGGTCCAGAGTTCCATCCCCAGTACCACATACCACAATGTCAGGCATGGTGGCTCACGTCTGTAATCCCAACAATCAGTACCAAACACCACAGTGCCTATAATCCCAACACTCCAGAGGCAGAGTAGGAGGACTGCTGAGTTCGAGGCTAGCCTGGGCTACATAGTGAGCTCACGGCCAGCCTGAACCACAAAGAGAGACCCTGCCTCAAAAAAAAAGAAAAAAAAAAGAGATAAATGGTTATAGAGAAAGTTGTCATGCTGCTCTATTTTTGTATATATTTGAAAATCTTTAACACAAGTTCCATCTGAAAGGACAAGGCCTTTGTTGTCAGAACAGATTTTAACCTTTTTATGTAATTTTCACTTGGGAACTATTTCCCATAGTTCTTAGTCTTTCATCTGTGTAGGCACCAAGGTCATGGGTGTCAGCTGCTCGAGCAAGAGCCCTGTGACAACTCACATTTCACGGAGGGAAACTGACACTTTAGAAATTTACATTAAATAATTTAAAATTTTAATACAGACAAAAATCAGGATAAAGAAAAATAAAATTTATGATATACTCTTCCCTTCCCTTTTCAAATATGATAAGTCAAGATCTAGATAGTGCGGGGAAGGAAGAAAAGTAGTATTTAGAGAACAGGGAAGCCCCTTCATTCAGAAATATTCCTCCTTCTATTTCCTTCTATCTATTGGTCCCTGTTTCCCCAATGATTTGCATGTAGACTCTCATTTGAATTCAATAGTTCCCATCTGCAAGCCACATTACAAGCAGATTTAAGAAATATATTTTCATTATTATTTTGTATGTTACAGACAGGGTCTATGTTGCCCAGGTTGGCCTCAAAGTCATGATCCTCCTACTTTAGCCTCCTGGGTACTGGGTGTGCACCATTTTACCCAGTTTAAGAAAGACATTTTGATGTAGAAAGTAAAAAGAGTAATTTAAACCATCATAGACCACAATGTAAATATTTTTATTTAGAGATGGTCACTGAACCATCTCTAAATAACACTTTTTTTAACACTTAGGAAGTAAAATCAATCTAAAAGTCTAAAATAAGAAAACTGACTATGAAGCAGTATATATAAGAAAATCTTGCTAGGCACGGTGGTACATGCCTATAATCCCAGAATTCAGGAGGCTGGGGCAGGAGGATCACCACAAATTTGAGGCCAGCCAGGGCTACACAGTGAGATCCTATCTCAAAAAAATCTTGTTTTAATAAATTTATACAAGTATCTAGTAGAAATATACCAAAAGATTTAGAATTGTTAGCTGTGGGTGGTGGAATTAGAATGGATATTAACTTTCCATTGGTGTGTTCTGAGGTAGGGATATTACTAAATAGCCAAGCTGGGATCCAACTCTTGCTCTTCTTGTCTCTGTCTCAAGTGTGGTAGGATTTCAGGTATGTAACACCATGCCTGGCTAACTTTTTAAATATTACCTAATCCAGTTTTTCCAAAATAAGAGAACTATAATATCTAAATAAAGGTAAAATTTAATGCAGTGATTCTTCACATAACTGGACTGTAGATGTTTAATAATGGACTTATTTGTAAATAATGGCTAATAACACACTGTTCAGGAAAATACTCATACACCACAGAGTTATCTAATGGGCAGCATGAAAACTGCCTCCTCTGCACTCTTACTCAGCGAACAACAGGTAAGAACATGGAGCTTGTAAGATCTGTTTTTAGGGCTCTTCCTGTGGACACAAGACATACACACACGTGAGGGAGGGCATCCCATGAGAGAGCAGAATGATGGTGGGTCTCCTGGCTCCCTGATGACACTGTCCCACAACAGACTCTTTTCCTCTGCATACTCATAAATAGGTCACAGATATGTAAATAACGTATCTTTTCTCTGGTATGAGAAACTGAAGATGTAAATGAGTTCTAGAAGGCATGAATGATACTTTGAAATAGTACATCTTCAAGGGAATGGGGTTCAGGGGTAAGTAATGAGGGAAAAGAAAAAATGTGATTGTGAAAAAAAGGAAACAAAGCCTATGTATATACGGGGCAGGGTGTGTAGGGTAGGTAGGAGAAGGGGAAAAATGAGTATTAAGTCATATCATATACTGGTACAAACTCAATGTTGACTGTGATGTGTGTAGATAGATAGATAGATAGATAGATAGATAGATAGATAGATAGATAGATAGATAGATAGATATAGTATCAATAAAGATTCAAATTTAAAAAAAGAAAACTAACTGGATGCTCTTCACCTGAATAAAAGTGTATTTAGTCTAATGGCTCAGTTAGAGACGAACATGAGAATTCCTGGAGGTGTATCAAATACAAAGTGAGGCCTCAATCCACTCAACCCAGATTACTGAATGTAAATCTCTGTGGATGAGGCCCAAGTATGGACATTTTCAGAGAGGGCTCCAACTACCCCAGGGCATTCTGGGGCTCACTCCTGGGTAAGAACCAATGATCCTTTAGTAAACTATTTCTGTTTTAAACACCCACTATGTTTCCTAGCATGCTGGGCATGGTAGCATATGCCTGTCAGCCTAAGTACTCCAGAGGCTGAAGCAGGAGGATCACAGGCTCGTCTTACCTGAGCAATTTAGTGAGACTCTGTTTCTAAATAAAGAAAAAGGGTATTTTGTTTGTTTGTTTGTTTGTTTTGGTTTTTTTTTTTTTTTTGAGACAGGGTCTCGCTTTGTAGTTCAGGCTGGCCCTGAGCTCACTATGTAGCCCAGGCAAGCCTGGAACTCAGCAATCCTCCTGCCTCTGCCTCCCGAGTGCTGGGATGACAGGCGTGAGCCACCACGCCCAGCAAGAAAAATTTTTTAAAAAGAGTTGGAAACGTAGCACAACCCTCTCTGGGTTTACTTAGGAAAATAAAATTCCTAGTTTACCAAGAGCACTTTTCCTATTCAGAAATTGATGTTGAATATTTAAAAATGTTTATTTTCTATCCATGGGGAAATTTTTTCTTTATTAACTTCAATAGACCACATTAACATATTTCATAGTTTTGAAGATCTTTACATTTTTTAATTACAGAGCTGGATTTCATTTGCAGTATTTTATTTAGATTTTTGTACAACTATTTAGAAAAGTGAGACTGGCCTAGAGTTTGCTCTTTTATTTTTGCCACATTTGATGTCATAGGTATGTCTGCTTTATAGAATAAGCCAAGATTTCCAACCCTTTTCATATGCTAGACCTCTTCAAATACTTTACACTGGAATTATCTTTTCCTTAAAAACTTGACAGAATTTCCTTGAAAAATATTTGTGCCTTTGTAATTAAACAAAATTTGGTAAATTTTATAACAGCACTAGCACTACGCAGGTATCCAAATGGCTTGATGAGTGTTCATGCCAACTGCTCCCCACACCCCCAGTACCAGGGATAGAACTCAGGATTTTGTGCTTTCAAGACAGGCGTGGTGCCACTGAGCTAAATCTCCATCCCCTTACATAAACTGCTTTACATACAGACTAGACCCTGAAGTTACTGGTTTACTGCATGTCAGGCATGTTGAGATTATGGAAATGCTTTACCACGTCTCAAGGTCAATTAGAATTCAGAAAGCCTTACCAAGTCATACTCCCCTTGATTAAACAAATGGAGCCGTTATAAATATACATTATAACACCACCCAAAGGAGCACAGTAAGTGGAAGAACCACAGAAAGGACAGTGGCACATAATCCTAAAACTCTAAATGCTCTGTTTTGTGGTACCGGTCAAACTCATGGATTTATGCATGGTTTAAAAGTGATCTACCACTGAGCTACACCTGCATGTTTAAATCCTGTACTTTTATCATCCCTCCAAGACCATCTCTTGGTTTCTATTTTCACAACTGTCTTCTAATTCACCTCTCCATGTCCCCTTTGTTTTGCTCACAAAGGTTTTGTGCACGCTCTTCTCTACCAAGAATGCCTCCTCTAAGTTCATTTTTGTCCCTCCTATTTCAGCTCTAGCGCTATTTCCTTTAGAAAATTTTTACACGTTCCACTCAGACTAGGTTAGCTCTTCCTTTTGATAGGGTCTCATAGCACTATAACATCCTTAGAGTGTGTATGCAGCTTGTACTCATGTATTTACTTGTCCGTGTTGGTTCTGTGTCCTCAGGTCCTAGCACAATGCCTGGCGCAGGGTAAACACAACACGGGTGAACAATGCTCACCCCGGGGTGTGTCAGAAGAAGGAAAGATCAGTCGCAGCTCTTGTGTCTTATATAATATCCTCAGTACTCTGTACTTGACTAACCACCTAAAAACAGATATCAGTAATCTAGTGTCATCTATTTAAGGAGCGCTACTTATTGACAATTGTAGGAAAAATGGACAATGGTTTTCTTACTTGTAAATTCCTCGTGACATATTTTCAATGTATTTAGCTTTGTCTTGTACTCCACAGTGGTAGTGGTAGGTCTTCACACAGGCTTTTATTTCACATCCAATAGTAGCACCAGGCTGACTGCAAAGTGTACATTTCTGTTTAAAGAAAGAAATATAATCACCATAAGCCACCATAAGCCATCTTTCAGAGTTTAGGCAGTCTTGTTGTTAGAGACAGGGTCTCCTTATGTAGTTGCAGCTGGCTTTGAACTCATGGTGATCCTCCTGCCTCAGCCTCCTGAGTGCTGGGATTACACACCCAGCTAGGCAATACTATATATCTGTTTTATTCATATTTCAGCCAAACACTTAAGTTTACAAATGAACAGTAACCACTTTCTATTTTTGAAAAAGAACGCACAAAACTCATTACATAGCACATAATTAAAATAACACTGTAGCCAGACACAGTTGTGAGCACTGCCAGTCCCACCTACTCACAATGCTGAGGCAGGAGGATCCCTCGAGCCCAGGAAACCCTGTCTCAAAGCAAAACAAAACAAAACAAGCCAGGTGTGATGGCACATGCTTATCTCTCAGCACTCAGGAGGCTTAGGCAGGAGGATCACTATGAAGTTAATGCCAGCCTGCACTACAAAGTGAGGCTGTCTCAAAAAATCAAGTCATAATAATAATAATGCTGTAACTTAAACCATATTTTGATGAATCTTCTGCAGTCATTCCCTGATGTTTCGGTTACTTAACATTTATAAATTGCTGGGGTGTTAGAAAAAGCATCCTAGCTGTAGAGATCTGACATTTAGGTGCTGTAGAGAGAAGACACTCCTTGATAATGCCCAAACCGAAAAGGTGTACTGCATATTTCAGTAGTTTGCCTTCTTTTCTTTCCTAAATCAAATCCTTTCCTATTTTCACTGGGGGAAAAATGAGAAGGGTTATTAGCAAGTAGGACAGAGGGAAACAGAAGGATGTGAAATATTTCAACTTCACAGTTTGGCCTACATCTGCCTCACTGAAAGAATGATCTCAGATGTAAAGGTACCTGGTGAACAAAAGGATCTCAGAGTTCAATATGTTTGAAAAATACCAGGTTAGGTAGATTGCTTTACTGGAGAACTTGTGATAGCCTTTTCTTCAGGAAGAAGTATACAGTAAACAGTTTTCAAGTTTGCAGAATTCTAAATGGTTTTCTTTTTGAATCAGTGTGAGTGTATCCTAATAGACGAATTCCCTTAGGAGCACATATGGAGAAATGCTTGGTTAGGAGTGCAGAGATGAACAATAAACTGATCCAGAGAGTTGGGCTGGGCATGATGGTACATGCTCATAATCCCAGTACCTGGGAGGCAGAGGCAGCAGGATCACTATAAATTCCAGGCCAGCCTGAACTACATAGCAAGATCCTGACTCAAAAAACAAAAACAAATAAAAATGAGTTGAAATGTTGTCCTACTCATCTAGATACCACTTGGATCCACAGATCAGCCACTATGACCCACCTGCCACTATAATATAGTTGAAACTGCATCTAAGTCAGCCTTCACATGGAATGTTCATTTTAAATGGAAATCCGGGCGATAGAAAGACAAGTAGTGTTTTGAGAAAGAAAACACTAGGACGTTCTACAGGACAATTAATTCATTTTCTTCAACAAGTCAGTAGCATTAAAAAAATACCAAAAGCAATCAAGAGAGGGTGAACGGCCAATGCAGCATTAAATAAGGGATGGACTGTATGAGAACCAAATGTAAGGTATAGTTCTCCTTTGGAATCCAATGCAAGTAAATCAACCATATGTTGATGACATGTTTTGAGACAGTTGTGGAAATACAAATATGAACTGTTAACTATTAACTTATAAAGTGTGTTATATTGTTGTTAGGTAAGAAAATGTCAAATTAAAAGATGTATTGTGATGTAGAGGTGAGAAGTATAAAGTGTGGGCTCTGCTTTAAAAGACTTCAAGGCATAGATGAAATGAGTCCTTTAAGTACTTGATAGTTGCTAGCTCAAGGTGATAGGTAGATGTGTTTACTAGTCTTTTTTCACTTGATATTTTAAAATTCCTGTAGTAACATATTGAAAAATTACAAGTCATTCATTTCTAGAGATGATTGGTCCCTTAAAGAAAACACCTAGCATTCCACTGGCATTCTATATTCATAAGCTTTACAGGAATAAATAATTATAAAGGACACCAGTATTTTCGAAGCTTCTTATTAGTAATTCAGTATGTTTAAACACATGAGAGTAAAACATATTTTATTAAAGGAAACTTTAAAGTTATAATAAACATTTTAAGAGACATAATTATTAATATGCAATTTAAACAAAAGACCCTAAAAACTTTTTATTCAAACAAAAAGAATTAGTACCATTAGGTAGTTCTGAATGCTGCATTAGGCTTATGGAATTTTTCTTTCAGCAAGTTCAGACAATGTAACATTTTAAACTTTAGGAGGTTTGCCACATTCGTAGATTCATTTACTTTATTAAAGGACTTGCAAATATCCTGAAATGTAAATCTTCTTTGTATAATTTTAAGAAATGAAATTGCATAGAAAGAGGAATATGTTTCCATAACATTAACATCTTTTATTATATTACATGTAAGTCAAATATATACCTTGTTTTAATGTATGCACTACTTTCTATGAAATTTTCTGATGACTGTATATATTTGACATATGCTATAAGTAGAAAAGCAAGAGTAATGTGGGAATCACAAATATAAAAATCACAGACCATTCTTTTTCCTCGTTTAATTTCCTGAAGTACAGTTTTAATATCAAAATCTCCAAATTCTGCTCTTGATGTTGTTGTGAGCTGGACTGTACCAGAAGAAAATAACTAGACAAAAAAAAAAGGCAGATATATTACCCTTCAGAGTCCTAATGACAAAAAGAACAAACAAGATAACAACAAACATGTGATACTGCTTTAATTTCCAGAGTCAAAGATTATTTTTCTTAATAATAGGTACTAAGTCAAATATTTTAATATATTCATATCTGATTAAAATACAACCGAACATAAGAACATTGGGGGAAGAAAAACTAAAACTGCCAGGGTGTAGCCAAGATTAAATACTCTGGTTCAAACAATAAAGATTGCAACATCACCCTGTGTCTATTGTTTTATATCCACATAAAGTTTCAAAAAAATAGCTTAAATAGCAAATTTCAACCAGAGATGCACACAAGAATCTCCTGTGTTTTTTGTTTCTTTTCAAAACAGACACGTCTGGGGCTGGGGATTTAGCTCAGTGGTGTCATGCCTGCCTTGTAAGTGCAACATTGTGAGTCTGATCCCCAGTACCAAAAAAACAAAAGACATCTAGAAGCTACTCTGTGGGGATCCTAGACACTAATATTTTGAAAGAAACTTACCAGGTAAATCTTATATGCACTTCAGCCAAAACTTCTCATGTAAATACTTTAAAAACCTAATCCTAAAGGGAACCAGTGATTTAAAGTAACCCCAAAGCACATTTGTACTCTAAATCAGGGCTGGATTTAAGGATACAAAGATAAAATCAACTTTACCTTATTCTTATCTTCAAGGAATTTAAGGAACTATTACAGGAGGTAGGCTCATCAGTAGATAAGCATAATACAGTGTGCTAAATATAATAATAATGATATTTATTATAGAACAGGTCTGATATACCTTTCATGACATATTTAGAGATGCAATTCTTTCTTTTTTTTTTTTTTGAGAAAGGGTCTCACTTTGTAGTTCAGGCTGGCCCTGAGCTCAGGTAAGCCTCAAACTCAGCAATCCTCTTGCCTCTGTCTCACAAGTGCTGGGCTTACAGGTGTGAGCCACCACACGTTATGGTGTGTGGTACTGATTGCTGGTGGGTGTGAGTCACTGCACCTGGTATTATGGAATGTGGTACCTGGGACCGAACTCCAGACCTTGTGTTTTCGAGACAAATGCTGGAATCACTGACCGACATATCCCTGGCCCTAGAGACTCAATTCTTACAGCTGCGAAATAACCCTTAATAATCACAGCCAGTGTGATGAATTGTACTAAATATGACAATAATAACTAATGTTACCTCAAATCCTACTAAAATATAAAAGCTATTTTTTCAAAGTCTGAAGTTTATAGGATATTGCTGTCCATAAGTGAAACTCTAATGCTTGGGGGAAATTTCTGTTTGGCTACTACTGAAATGATTTTCAAAAATCATGGGCTTAAAGTCATATAAGAACAATGTTTACCATGCACTTATAATGTGCAGCCGCCTTCTTGGCATTAAATATATGCAGCTTTCCTCTAGCTTCATTCTCTTCCTCCCCTACATGACAAAATCCACATTTAGGTCGGGTGTCACTGGGGCTGCTTCTGTGTGGAGACCTATCTCTCTGCAAATGGAAAAAAGACAAAGCACTTTAAAATGCTATCAGTGTTTCTAGCTTATTTAACATTTCAATGATAAATCCGATCTATAAATACAGTTTAAAGGAAATCTTCATCCTGTAACCAAACTAAGAATCCAATAGTTTCCTACTTACATAGGAACTACTTTCCATTTCATCTGTTCCATGAGAGGATGTGGACCTGGTATCTTCCGACAGTCCTTTAAAATTAGTTTTTCTTGGTCTTCCTTTGCGACTTTTCTTTTTACTTTTGGGGGACGAGGGCTCCAGCTCATGTTCATTAAAACTTTCTTCTAAGTCAGCTGCTTAAAAGTGAACAAAAGCTTTATATGGACCAGTCTGAAAAGGAGCATTAGTTTATCGGTCTGCAGGACACAGGATTTCCTTACAATTAAATCACTAGAAATGAAGAGAATTGGTCTGTACTATAATCAACACAGCAACCTAATTTTTCAGATAAGTGCAACAAAAATATAGTAGTATTATGACCACCATAGCCTTAATTATTTCCTTTGGCTCGCAGTTTTGTAAAAATCAGTTTTGTGATTTTCATTGTATAATTTTACTTTATCTTTTGTTTTTCTAAGTCAGGGTCTCTTTAAGTAGCCCACACTGGCCTCCAACTTGAGATTCTCCTGTCTCAGACTCCTGAGTGCTGAGACTATAGGTGTGTGCCCTCAGTGACTTGCTTTCAAATATTTTAAAGTCATTTATATATAATAAAACTAAAACCCATTTTTTCAGTCATACTGACCACATTTCTAGAGCTTATCAGCCGCACGTAACTGGCGGCAACAGTACTGATTTGCACACATACATACAGCTTCCATCACTGAAAAAAAAAAAATCTAGAGAAGTCCCTCAGTCATCGTGAAACTGAATGAACCAAGTCAACAGCTGTACCACCTGTCATTGAACTGATCAAGTAATTAAAAAGATATTAAATATAAGAGGAGTTTCTAATGCAAGAGGTTGAAAGGAAATGTTCCAAGTTAGTTGTGCATACTTTAATGGGTTGAACAGAATTTGTGTATAAATTACAGAATTGTATTTCCCAGCAATTTGAAAATAATTTCTAGCACTAATGGAAGTTATTTCATTCACTCAGTAACCACAAATATTTATTAAGGGTCTGCTGTACACAGACAATGTATTTAAGTTCTCAAAAATATATAAAAATGAATTCTTAGGATCAAAGCATAAGAGTTTTAGGCACCGCCATCTGTCTAGTACCTTTATTGTTTTTTCTTTTACCATGCTTTTTTTTTTTTTTTTTTTTTGAGACGGGGTCTCGCTTTGTTGTTCAGGCTGGATCTGAGCTCACTATGTAGGCCAGGCAAGCCTCGAACTCAGCAATCCTCCTGTCTCTGCCTCCCGAGTGCTGGGATTACAGGTGTGAGCTACCACGCCCGGCACCATGCTTTTGATTATAATTCTAGAGACTAATTTCTCAACAAAGAAAGTATATTCACTTCTCCAATCAGACACTAATGTCTGCCTATTCACTGACAGTACCAGGTACTGACACCACAGTCTTTATTCTGAGCTATAACCTCACCCCTTTGCAGAAAAAATTATTTTCTGACAGGGTATCACAGGACAGCATAAACTGGAGAGCCCCCTTGCCACAGTCTTCTAGAGACTGTATTCTTGTCCATTTGCTTTTCCAGAAAACTACAGAATCATCTTAAAGTTCCATTTTATATTAAATTGTGTTAGTAAGAACTTGTTTTATAAGGTTGATCCTATTTATCTAAAAGCATAGTCTGTGCTTTTTACTTTTTGGGGATGAGGGCTCCAGTTCATGTTCATTAAAACTTTCTTCTAAATCAGCTGCCTAAAAATGAACAAAAGCTTTTTATGTCCCACCTACTTGGGAGGATCCAAAGGCTGAGATCAGTCAAGGGAACTCAGCAAGACCCTGGCTCAAAATTTAAAGAATTAAAAGAGTGGGGGCCAGGGCTCAGTAGTGGAGTGCTTGCCTAGCATTTGAGAGGCCCTGGGTTCAATCTCCAGTAACAGAAAAAAAAAATAATTTCCCTAGAATAGAAGTACAAATTAAATATCTTACATTTATCAAAATAGCAGACTTCAAATAGTTAAAAAAGCCCAACAAATACAACAAAAAGGTTTTAGAAAATATAAAAGAAGTCCTCTCTGAATATAGAGCACAGACTACACGTTTTAATAAACAGGATCAAGCTTAGAAAACAAGTTCTAACTAATCTAATTCAATATAAAGTGGAACTTTAAGATGATACTCTAGTTTTCTTGAAAAGCAAATGGACAAGAATACAAAAGAATATCTTTTTAAAAAATACCAAGTATACTATATAGCAACAGCAGTTAAAATACTGGCACGAGAACGGACACATATCAGTGTAAGAGAACAGTAAGCTTGAAAACAGATCAAACAGATGAGAAGGCTAAGTTTGACAACAGACCAAAAAGTATTTGGGGACTGAGAATAAGATAGTGGTGGCATTTCAGATGAGTGGGTAAAAGACAAAATGACATTACTGGCTATCTTTTAAAAATGGAATTCCTTTCTTCATACTATGAGAAAAAATCAGACATGGACATATAAATCTAATTATTAAACAAATGATCACTGTAATAGCAGAAAATAGAGGTGTTTCTATACTTTTGGGGTTGAGACACATAAGTAGGCATAAAGGCAAAGAGAGATGAGACTAAAAATAAGTAGTTTTTGTACAGCAAAAGGCACCATAAGTGAAAAGATAAATTGAGCTGGGAATTGCCAGCAACACAAATAGCAGTAACAGAAAGACAATTGAGAAACCATTGGGGTATATGATGGCTGAGACGTAATACCTGTATCATAGAGACTCCCCACAATTCAGCTTTACAAAGATAAATCTCCAAGAGAAAAACACAAACAGGACAAGAATGAGTAATTTTTTTTTTTTTGAGACAGGGTCTTGCTTTGTAGTTCAGGCTGGCTCTGAGCTCACTACGTAGCCCAGGCAAGCCTCGAACTCAGCAATCCTCCTGCCTCTGCCTCCCAAGTGCTGGGATTACAGGTGTGAGCTACTATGGCCAGAATTAAGAATGAGTAATTTGTAAAAGAACTAAATAATGACAAAAAACATGAACGGAAGCCCAATCTTACTAGTGGTGACAGAAATGGAAATGAAAGGACATAAGTGAATTGGCAAAAATTAAAGACTGAAAATAGTAAGCATTTAAGACTGACACTGCTGGTGGCAGCACAAACTGAGTAAATGTTTTCTGAAGCAAAATAACAGTTCTTATTCATAATGTTAAAAGCACAGACACTCTGAACTGGCAGCCTCATCTCTAGGATTTATCCTGTAGTTACATGTACTAAATACATACATACATGTTCACAAGGAAGATCACCGCAGTATAATTTGTAACCATGGAAAAAATAGATATAGCCTATTTTTATTAATAAACCCTTAAAGTATGATTCTATATATTCTATGGAACATAACTTTAAAACGAGGTAGATTTGTACGCTCACAAGGAAAGTCTGTAATACAACACAAACTGTATGATATTATGTATACATGGAATGTGATTGCATTAAAAAGTGTGTAACTGCATATATCGCGCACTCACAGGCAAGGCTTTTGGAAGGTGACTGGATCGTGGCGGCTCACAGTGGACTTGCTGTTAGGAGGTGGGGCCTAGTTGGAAAAGGTGGGGCATGGGATTGTGGCCTGGAGGGGTTCATTTCCTTCCCTGGCTCCTCACTTGAGTCTGTGCTTCCCGGCAGCCCTGATACTTGCTGCAGACTTCCTCTGCAGCAAGCGCTTCCACCGTGTTGCCGAGCATTCAGGGACTGAACTCTACATGTGTCAGCCGAACTAAATCTATCCTCCCCTGAGTTGTCAGTGTCAGGTATGACGTCTCAGCACTGAGGAAAGTCACCAAGACCCTCCTTGAGATGGGATTTGGAGTGAGGAAAGAACTCTTTAAACTGATTTTAATAGCACTTCTGTAGTATTTAAATTTTTTGTGGTGCTGGGATAGAAGTGAGTGTTCTACTTCTGAGCTCTACACCCAGCCTGTTTATTGACCGAGGCATATTATACCACCTTTGTAAGAATGTCCAGTATCCAGTGTGGTGAAGGGGGTGGATGTTCGTCCTTCACTGATGAGAGCATAACCTAGCATGGTATTTTTAAAAAGCAATATGGCAACATCCAACAGGACCAAAAGGTGGAAAAGGTTAAAACTTTTTATTTAAAAAGAGTACTTTTTGTGCCCTTTAACCCAGTTATTTCAAGTTATAGGCATTTATCCTAAAAATAATTGAAAATGCACATGAAAATGTGAACACAAAGTTTGATATAGCACCTGTTTAAATTTTTCCATGATTACAATTTACTGTACTTTCCTCACCAATTCAAAATTGTAAAAATGTTTTAACAGCCGGGTGTGGTAGCTCATGCCTGTCATCCCAGCACTCGGGAGGCAGAGACAGGAGGATTGCTGAGTTCGAGGCTTGCCTGGGCTACATAGCGAGCTCAGGGCCAGCCTGAACTACAAAGTGAGACCCTGTCTCAAAAAAAAAAAAAAACAAAAATGTTTTAACATTTATTCCTTTTCCTAATTGTAAAAGAAGTAAAAGTCTCTCCTACTACCTTCTACTTTCACCTACTGTGCACCTCTGGCTGGCCCCCTCGCCACCGCCCCCCACCCCCTACCCTTTGGGAAGTATTCACTGTTAACTACTTTCCTTTTCAGCCTTAGAAATTGTAGTGCGCTAGTTTGAGTCATGGGTCTGTCACCACTGTGTGTCCTTGCACAGAACATCTACCTCAGAAGGTCTTGAATACATTACTTGAGCGAGTTCATATAGACCTAGAACACTGCTCGGCACATAAGACACTCTTAAGGTTAGCTATTACTTTCCCTGAGGGTGCAAATGCTTTTCAAAGATACATACATCAAATGGAACTCTAAGCAAGCCATTGTGTATCTTGCCTTTTCTACTTCATACAGCAGAACAACCTTCCCTGTCAGCATATGCAAATTAACCTCCTTCAAGAGCTGACAGTAATTCATTCTGTTTAACCAGCTCAATCATATAATATGTAAATTTTTTCATTGTTTTTGCTATGTTGTAATGAAAGTCCTTCTCCATTTGTCTTTCTCACAAGCACATATCTTAGCAGGTTTCATTTGCAAATACACACATATACGTATATATGAAATACAATCAGAGCTAACATTGAAATTTCTGAGTTTACTATGCTAGATGGAGTTTGTATGTATGATAAGAGGGTCACTTGAGCCTTGGAACAACCCAGTAAAGTTCTATCAGTCATCTTCCCAACTCCCTATTCAGAGCAGACAATATAAAACTCAGAAAAATTGAATAAATTTAGTCAAGAACATGAAGACAGAGAGTGAGACAAATGTCTGTGACTAACAGCTTGCTTTGACGCACTGGCGTGGAACTCCACATTCCCATATCCTCCTAGAAGTTAGAAAAGGAACACTCATACATGGTCAGGTGTGCACTGCTATGGAAGGTCACACAGGAAACTGACAGCCCTGTCTCTTTTAGCAACAGAATTTAGAAACTGAAATACAAGGGCTAGGTGGAAGGAAGCCTTCTTTTTTCTTTTCTTTGAGACAGGGTCTCACTTTGTAGTATAGGCTGGCCCTGAGCACACTATGTAGCCCAGGCAAGCCTCAAACTCAGCAATCCTCCTGCCTCTGCCTCCCGAGTGCTGGGATTACAAGTGTGAGCCACCACACCCAGCACTGTGGTGTGTGGTACTAATTATTGCTGGGCATGAGTTACCATGCCCGGTACTGTTGTATGTGGTTACCAGGGATCGAACTCAGGACTCTGTGCTTGCTAGGCAGGTGCTGGAACCACTGAGCTAAACCTCTGGCCCATGGAAGAAAGCCTTCTTAAAGTGAGAGTCTTTTGTACTGCCCCTCTTTGATATTTATATGGCTATTCAAACAAATGATACGGCTATAATTTCTAAAATCTAATTTAGGTAGATGACAAAATATGGACTTGTCCCCCTCCTTGTACCACCCCATGCCTCCTAAGAATACAGCTCTCAGACAGTTATCTCATTTTAAAATGGCAAGAACTCTGTTACCCAGTGGCTTGCCTCTGTTTTGGCCCTTGTAGGGCAGGAAAGCAGTCAACCCACCACAAAACTCACTTGTCCTTCTCTCAGTATTAGAAAACCCCATCTGTCCCTCTACTGATTCTCTTTCTTAATCAATACTTTGCTTATCTTACACATTCCTGACCTATGCTCCATTTTAGCCCTCCTCCTAGGTTCTCACATCACTTAACACTGGGAAGCAGAAAGGACCCTTAGACACAAACTCTGTCATTTCATAGGTCTTAACTTGGCTAACTTCCTCACCACTCACATGGCAGGTACACATGGGACTAATGCTAATAACTTCCTTTCCAGACTGCTTTAAGAAATTACTTGTGAAAAGTATTTTGTAAACTATACAATTTTTTTGGTTTGTTTTTGCGGTACCAGGAATCGAATTTGGGTCCTTGTGCATCCAAGATTGGCGTGGTACCACTTGAGCTAAATCCCAAGCCCTAAACTACAAAATTTTATTACTTGTTAATTACTACTTGTCTTAATTACTTTTCTCATGCTGAGGCAAAATACTTGATGCCCAGCGTTAAGGGAAGAATGTTTGCCTGTTTGTAGAGGTTTCAGTCCATAATCAGCTGGCTTTAAGGCAAAGTAGTATGGCAGAGTGGCATCACAGAGGAGAAACAGTTCACGGTGGGTAGAAGCCAGCATAGCAAGCAAGAGATGACCATTTCCCTTTCTGTCTCTTACATCTTACTCAGAGCTGGTAGCACTCACACCCTTAATCCTCATGCCCTTGAGCCTGGCCTCGCACTGTGAATCAATCCCAGTGTCACATACTCTAGACCCAGCCACCACTGAAAAAGTCCCATCTATGACTTCATGAACCTTTGGGCGACATCTAGACACAAGCCTTAACACTACTCTTGTCATTTGACATATGCCCAGTTGTGGAGAATCTATGGCATATGTCTCGCACAGCCACTGCAGCTGGGGAAAACATCACTACTCCCATTTTGGCATCTTTATGGCTGCTGCAAAAAAGCAAGTTGGAACTCACTTGCTCTGCTTTGTCTAGTGCAACCACAATGTGCATTTGCTGTGTATGTTCTGAAGAGCTAATGAATCCAGCTTTCTGCTCTTTTTCGGAAAGGTATCAGATAAATGATATATTTTATGAACATTGTTGGGCACCTACATATGCATTTACAAATATGTATCATACATCCAAAATATATTATTCTTAAGTATGGTGAAGTGCAATGTGATGTCTGGGATTTACTATAAAATAATCCATATTAGGACTGATGAAACAAGGCTGACCATGAGCTGAGGGCTACTGAAGCCAGGTGAAAGGTACACAGGGATTCATTATGCTCTTTTCTCTACTTGTGTGTATGTCTGTAGTTTCCTCTCCTCAAAGTCTGCAGTGTATCAAATCCAAATGAGCATATACAGTAATTTGTACAGGGGTGGTTAATAAATCTAGTGAATCAAGGTGAAAGAATATGGAGTTATTATCCATGGAGCAAAGATCACAACATGAGCCTGTTCCTAAGGTTTTTCCAAATTAAATGAGAAATGCAATTCAAATTCCATTGTCTTCCAAGGGAGAGTACCTGAAAATATGAATGGTAATGGAAGTATGTAGAATTTTAAGAGAATGATGATACAGAACACAATATTTACTGAACACTTACCATGTGCCAAAAATGTTAAGTGCTTTATGGGCATTATTTTATTTAATCCTCACTACAGTCCTGTGGGGGGGAGAGCGCGCGCGCGCGCGCGTGTGTGTGTGTGTGTGTGTGTGTGTGTTGGTGCTGGGAATCAAACCAAAAGCCTCACGTATACTAGGTAAGCAACCTATCACTAAGTTTTATCCTCAGCCCTATTTTTTAAATCTCCCCTTTCTAGATGTATCTGAAGTTTTCATCTGAGAAATACCAAATAACTTGCCCACCATTATGATACCAGAAAAGAAAATTGGGAGATTAGGAAGTGACAGAGCTGAGATTCAAAACAGATCTGATGATACTGTCTTCCCAGTACTTCATCAATCTATTCAAGCTATTACAGGATTTAAAAAATATATCTTAGTTGACATATAAGTACTAATTATACATATTTATGTGATGTAGCACCATATTTAAATACATGTATACAAGATAGAATGATCAGATCAGGGTCATCAGCTAAACTGAAAGGTTTAAGAGAATTTAACTTTACATGAAAATCTCCCAAACTTCTAAATTTCCATTCTATAGAAATGTCACATTTCATAGAAAAAGAACAAGGGAAAAGAAAAACATTAAGTAAACATTACAATAGGTAAAGATTTCAAATCTACATTAATTATAATTCTCAGCATATTTCCAGTTCAGTGGTGTCTCAGTTCATAAACCCAATTCGCTCTATGCTTTTGGTCACAGACCAACCTGGATGAGAACCAAGTCAAATTTCTTAGTGACATCAACATTGAATCTGATTCAGTTCTCCTCCAACTCTGTTTTCGACCAGAAGCATGGAAAGAAATCAAGTTCATGAACTGAGGTCTCACTGTATAACTGTGGTGACCTACTTCCTGAAATATACATGGACTTACATGATTATACTGAAGTTTAATAGGAAACCTGAATATGAAACTTTCAGAACTCACCATTAGGGAATGTACCAGACACCTGAATAAAATCACCATCAGAGAACCCAAAGTTAGACACACATTCCTTTATAATGTGGGGGGTCTCTGGTCACTATAGTCACAACATCTATCACTTTTAAAGTAATTTCAGACTTACCCTTCTCTCAGATCCTACAAATGTTAGTATTTTACATCTACTTAATCATTCTTTTTCAAGATATACACACACACATACAAGTATATATACACACTTATGAAAGTTTAAAGTTCCTTCTCCAGATACATATGATTTTTTTTTTGAGACAGGGTCTTGCTTTGTAGTTCAGGCTGGCCCTGAGCTCACTATGGTGCCCAGGCAAGCCGCTGCGAACTCAGCAATCCTCCTGCCTCTGCCTCCCGAGTGCTGGGATGACAGGCGTGAGCCACCACACCCGGCACTGTGGTATGTGGTGATTGCTGGTGGGCATGAGTCTCCCCGCCCAGCATTGTATGTGGTTACTGGGATCAAACTCAGGACCTTGAGCTTGTGAGGCAGGTGCCGGAGCCACTGAGCTAACCCTCCGGGCCTACATATGATTTTTTACAAAAGCTTTAAAAATAAAATGCAGACAATGATGTCCCTTTACCTCTAAATATTTCCATGTGTTATCACTATATTTTTTTGGACTTTAACCCAATTTTGTTTATTAGTATATGTTTGCTGTACATGATAACATTCACTGCAGGAAATTAGTACATGTACACAACACATCTTAATTCTTTTTATTTTCCCTTCTGTCCTCTCCCCTTCTAGATCTATTTCCTTTCTACTAAAAAATCTCTGTATTTCCTATTATATATCTTTTATTTTGCTCTTTAAATTATTCATATTTTGTGTTTCTCAGAGAAGAGTAACCACACAGTATTTAAACTTTGGTGTCTGATTTCATAAAGTATTACAGGCTCAAGGTGCATCCGCTTTCCCACAAATTACTCCAATTCATCCCTCTTTATGCCTTAGTGCACCACTCTGTATGTATACTACATTTTCTTTATCCATTTATCTAGTGATAAACATATAGGCTGCTTTAAAGATTTAGCTATTATAAGTTGTTCTGCCACAAACATTCATATACATGTAGTGTTGTAATATGATGCTGTAACTCTTCTGGGAAGTTATCTAGAGGAGGAATAGCTGAGTCCAATGGGATTTCTAATTTTAGTTTTTTTGAGGGATCTCCAGAGTGATTTCCACACTAGCTGTAGTAGTTTACAATCCCACTAACAATGCAGAAGAGTTCATCCCCAACCTCATAATCCCACCAGCATTTATTACTTGATTTTTTTGATGATAGACATTCTTTCGGTAGTAGGAAAGAATTTGAGTGTTGTATTAATTTGTGTTTCTCTAACGTCTAAAGATGTTAAACATTTTTTTCATGTATTCATAAGCTACTTGTACTTCTGAGAAGTATCTATTCATTTCAGTTTCTCTTTTTTTTTTTTTTTTTTTTTTTTTTT
>PVIC010033125.1:0-20281 GCA_004025085.1 Thryonomys swinderianus
GCTCAGTTCGTGATAGCTCAATCTTGGAAACAACCCAAATGTCCATCAACTGGAGAGTGGATAAAGAAGATGTGGTTTTTTTACAAAATGGAGTATTACTCTGCCATAAAGAATGACAAGATCGATCCATTTAGGTGCAAATGGAGACTTCTGGAGGATATACTAATAAGTGAAATCAATAGATCACAGATAGACAATTCCCGGATCTTCTCTTTGGCATGAACATCTGTAGATGCAAATGAGTTCTAGAAAGTAGGACAGCTTTTATAGAGTGGAATATTTCTATAGGAAACTTGGTGTGGTAATGTGATGGGAGGAAGGAATAAATATGATACAGAAAGAAAATAAAAGAGCATGTATAAAAGGGGGAGGAGGGGGGAGTGGGTAGGGATATGGGTAAAAATGAGAATTAACTTGTGGCATATACTGGTACAAATTTCCCAATGTTATATGTGATTTTGAGATGCATATAAATTGTACCAATAAAGAATTCAATTAAAAAAAAAAAGAAAGCAGGATGCCAGGACGACCAATACTAGTACAACCAAGAGAGGCACTGGCCAGTCTAAGCCACTGATTTTTATTGGTAATCAGTTGGGATAAAAGTGAGCTACGGGGGCCGAAGGATTAGCTCAGTGGTTCTGGTGCCTGCCTAGCAAGTGCAAGGTCCTGGTTTGATCATGCTAACCATATACAATGATATGATATTGGGCGTGGTGACTCACGCCAAAAGCAATCAATACCGAACCCCACAGTGCCAGGTGTGGTGGGTGGCTCATGCCTATAATCCCAGCACTTGGGAGGCAGAGGCAGGAGTATTGCTGAGTTCCAGGCTTGCCTGGGCTCCATAGTGAGCTGAGGGCCAGCCTGAACTACTAAGCAAGACCCTGTCTCAAAAAAATAAAAAAAAAGCCAGGCATGGTGGCTCACGCCTGTAACTCCAACACTCGGGAGGCAGAGGCAGGAGGATTGCTGAGTTCAAGGCTTGCCTGGGCTACATAGTGAGCTCAGGGCCAGCCTGAGCTACAAAGTGAGACCCTGTCTCAAAAAAAAAAAAAAGTGAGCTATGTGCAAGGGCGGTACAATATGTAAGAATGCACAGTCATATGTTTCCATGGAAATTAATATAAGCAAGGCTCGTAAAGGACAAGACAATGCATTCTTGAATTAGGAGCAGAATAGACAAAATATATGGTTGTAATTAGAACATTGTCCTTCTAAGGTTTTAATTGTTGGGAACGGAATTGGGGTGCAAGTTACTCTGACCTCAGCACGTAAGCTTCAGCCAGACTCCCTTCTAGAAACAAGCCAATTGTGGGTTAACTCTTTACAGCCTGTGTTGCTTATGGCCTGCTTTGGGCCTAGTCAATATTACAGTCCTCTGCAAGCTGAGATTAGTAGAATTGGAAGGCTTTCAAGAGGTCATTTGGTCTACACTTTTACCTCCAAACATTCCAGCCAATTCCCAAAATATATTTACTTATTTCTTCTAACCTTTTTTTTGAGACAGAGTCTCACTTTGTAGTTCAGGCTGGCCCTGAGTTCACTATGTAGCCCAGCAAAACTCCTACCTCTGCCTCCCGAGTGCTGGGATTACAGGTGTGAGCCACCACACCTGGCACTGTATGTGTTTACCGGGATCAAACTCAGGGCATTGCACTTGTGAGGCAGGTGCTGGAACCACTGAGCTAAACCTCCGGCCCCTCTTCTAACCTTCTTAAAGTGGAGCCATACACTCTCCCCCTCTGATGTGAACATGAGTGCCAGGCACAACTCTGCCAGAACCCAAGAAGCATAGATGTTGAGACCTAGCTTTTATCCTGAATCGCAAACATCAAGAAGGGTTTAGATGGTGGGTGCCCTAGGAGATGGCTGGGAAGGAGCCTTCCCTACAGGTGGGACAGTCTTGAGGAACAGCTAAGTCTACGGCTAGAAGGGAAAAGTGTTTTCAAGACAGAGGAAGACAGCTGCAAAGCACAGGATAGGGAAACAGGAAAGCATGCCACAAGGAGACCAGGCACATAATCAGAAGTCGACAGCCCTTTTCTTCTGCCTCCTGCAAGGCCAGAGCCAGAGCCTGAGCCCCAAGGGCTCTGCTTTGGGGCCAGCAGGACCAGTGGAAGTGATTGCATCCAAAATTAAGTCCTTCCTCCCTTCACAGCTCTTCACTGAGTCCTTCAGCTTTCCCTCATTGATCCCTGTTGACCTTCTAGCCATCAAGGAAGAACTGCTGCAGGAGAGGCCCACTGTCAACCAGACGCTGGCCGAGGTGATCACAGAGCAGGCCAACCTCAGTGTCAGCGCTGCCCGCTCCTCCAAAGTCCTCTACGTCATCACCACCAGCCCCAGCCACCCACCGCAGACCGTCCCAGGTAGCAACTCCTGGGCACCAGCAGTAGGGGCTGGCAGCCACAGAGTGGAAGGTAGTGCTCCCGGTGGGTGATTACAGAAACAAAAGTACTCTTGGGTCTTCTTCCTCAGGGACAGCTTGGGGTTCTGTTAGGGGAGCCTGTGGAAGTGAAGTGGGCCATTGCAATGACTTAGCCTAGGGGCTTTCACACTTCTCCCCTAACCCTGCAGAATCTGCCATGGAAGGTCAAGGAGGAGGGCCTCTCCAGTACTCACTCACTGTGCATCATTTCACTGTGGGCCCAGTAGGATTTCATATGTCACACAGTTCATTCCTCAGATGAGAAAATCGAGCCCAGAGACTTTGTGTAACTCACCAGTGGTGGCACGGTGGTTCCAGTGGTAAAGACAGAAGGTACCCCCACTTTGATTCTGATCATACTGATTATACTCCCTACCTCTACCGCAGAGGGAATTTCTGGAACAGGGCAAAGTACTGAAAAAGCCAGGGTCTCCGTGCTTACCCCAGCTCAGCTGCTCCCTCCACCACTTCTGCTTGTTGCCCGTCCCCTGTGGGAGCTCCTCAGCTAGACCTGCCCCTCTGAGCTGCAGACCTCCTTTGGAAATTGAAGCACAGCTAGGATCAGTAAACACTGTCTTTTGCACTTGCAGGATGGACAGTGTATGGCCTGGCGACCCTCCTCATCCTCACAGTCACAGCTGTTGTTGCAAAGATACTTCTGCATGTCACATTCAAGTGAGTACACAAGAGCTGCCCAGTTCCAGGCAGGAGAGGCTCCGCATTCCCTTTCTCCTGTTCATTTGTCAGGGTGCAGTTGTAACATCAGAACGTGATTCCGGGGCCCTGAGTCCTAAGCAACATAGGGCCGCAGGCATTCTTCCTCCTCTGTAGAGTGAAGTGTACAACTGGACAAATCTCACTAAGGTTCAAGGGATCATGTTCACTCCTGTGTCCAAAGATATGATTTCTGGGAGGACTGAAACAACCGTGTCATAAAAAGCAACAATTTCCATTTTTTCCACTTGTACTAGTTCTTTATAGAGGGCTTTTGTTTGTTTGTTTTGTTTCTTTAATGTAAGAGTAAAGATTCCTAGGACAATACTATGCCTTTTCCTTAGGTCTTGTACAAATTGGGGAACAGTCTTAGGGAGAAAATCCTAAGATTTTATTAGCTATTGAAAATAATTATTTTAAAACAATTTTTTAAATAGCTCATAGCACCTTTATCCTTCAATTCTGACCAACTTGGGAAAAAAATTTCCTTTCCTTATTTTGCTGGTTGGGCTTAATAGTTCTACATCCCAGGAAAGGGACAACTTTATTTTAGTAACATTTATATGTTTATAGGTCAGAGTTCATTTTTATTTTTTCTAGAGCCGGACTCTGTGTTTCTTGAATTTCCAGGGCCTGGCTCTTCCCATTTTAAAGCCTTCCTGAATACCAATGTCATTTCCTGACTTTCTCACTTGCCACATATTAAATGTGGGATCCTCTGTCTGTGGATCCCACGTGTTTGGCCATGTGTGATGACCTTACTTAGACATCTCCTTCCTAGACATAAACTCTCCCAGCAAAAATAATTACCTCGCTGTTGCTTCCTAAGCTCACATTGTTCCTTAGTATCTGTGGGACTCTGGTTCTAGAAACCCTCTATGGATTCAAAACTGCTTGGTGCCCAAGTCCCTTACATAAAATGGTACAGAATTTGATTATAGTCTATGTATGTCATTCTCTTATATGCTTTAAATTTAAATCATCTCTTTTGTATTGTAAACCATCTCTTGATTACAATGTCTAATACATTGTCAGTGGTATATAAACAGTTGTTATACTAAATTGCTTAGGAACTAAAGACAAGAAAAGGCCTGTACCTGTTCCGTAAAAAAGCAGTTGCTTTTTTCAAATGTTTTCATGTATGGTTGATTGAATCCACAGGTGTAGAACCTGTGGATTTGGAGGGGCAGCTGCATGTATATGTTTTTAAAAGTCAGTGGGTGCCTAACTCCCCTTTGACACTGAAATTCTTCTGTGGCTTTCTGGCCTAGCAGCTTGACGGGGTTGCAGAGCTGGAGTTAAGCAGGTCTCCATTTCATGCAGAAAAATTTTGCCCTTACCCTGTTTTAGCTAAGTGGGCTTCTCGGTAAAAGGCATTTGAAGACAGGGTGGTGTTTGTTTTTTAACAAAAGGAGAAGAGGAATCTGAAAATTCATAATCTCCCAGTTCCATGCCAGCCTTTTAAAGCCTGGAATAATTCTGCCAGTTAGAAAGTCCCCGTTGGCCAGCACAGTAGTACAATTTCAGCTACTCAGGAGGCTAAGCCAGGAGGATTGCAAATTCGAGGCAGTCTAGGCAACTTAGTGAGACCATGTCTCAAAATTTTTAAAAGGAGGGGTTAGAGCTGGGAGGGTAGGTCAGTGGTTGAGCATTTACTTAGTATGCATAAGGTCATGGGTTCAATTCCCAGCATCAGAAAAAAAAAAAAAAAAGGAAGAGGAAATTCCATGTTATTCCAAGAAAGCACCTGCCCAGCGCACTCCGCTGCTGGTCTCATTACATCTGCACAGTAGTCCTCCCGTTCTTTAAAGGAAGCCATTAGGTCCGACCTGAGCCCTGCCCCCGGACACATTCTGATTCATGGGGACAGGTGCCTCATGAGTTGGTAGGTTGTTTGGGGTGCTTTGTTCTGACCCATTTGAAACACGAGGTTGTTTTTCTCTGACAGATCCCATCGTGTTCCTGCTTCAGTGGATCTTCGAGACTGCCGTCAGCCAGGAGCTTCAGGGGAAATCTGGAGCATTTTTTATAAGCCTTCTACATCGATTTCCATCTTTAAGAAGAAGTTCAAGGGTCAGAGTCAACAAGATGACCGGAATCCCCTTGTGAGTGACTAAAACCCCATCATGCCTAGGACATGAGTCCGTCTTTGAGCTCCAGGCGGCCAGGGTCGACCTTACTTGGTTCTCCTCTGACAAAGACCAGCTCTTCCCTGCCTCCCCCTCTCAGTCTGAAAGGGGCTCTCTGCTGCAGGGCAGCAGAGTCAGGATTCCTCCTGCTTCGTCGGTGGCACTTGGGAAGAGACTCAAGGCCCAGTGTCTGGCCCTCCCTTCATCTCTGTGGTCTGGCAAGGGGGTGTCACGCAGTAGGGGCTAAGATGACAGAGGGCGGCAGCTGGCACTGGGCTCAGGTACATTCTAGATGACTGCTGGTGGTGGGTAGGTTTAATGTATATTGAGCTTTTCTTCTCTGTTTTGTCCACACACAGATCAGTTTACTCTGGTCTTTACAGTTTGGAACAGGGCCAGACTGGAAGAATTCTCAGGTCTCTTGAGGGCTGGCCTGGTTCTACACAAGTCTGGACCCCTGGGCATTAGCTGCCCCGAAACCTAAAGAGGTTTGGTGCTCTGTACTAACCTTGGAGCTTTGCTATCTGAGTGCTAGACAGGGACAGGCCTGTTCCAGAGGGCCTGAGAAGAGGGTCTAGTGACCTCCCATTTGATGCCTTCTACACACGTACTTTTTTCTAGAGGTTTCTTTCAGTAGCTCCGTGAGCTATGGAGCAAGCTTGTTGGATGGGCATATAAAATATCTACTCATTTATCCCTCCTACAGACTCTGCCAGAAGTGTTTACAGGCACTCAGTAACTCTTTTTGAATTGGAATTTTTTTGGTGGGAAGCAGTATAGGGAATTGAACCCAGGGCCTTGCATGTGGTATGCAAGTGCTCTACCACTAAGCTGCATCCTCAGCTCTTTTCATCTGAGACAGGGTCTCACTAAGTTGCCCAGGCCGGCCTTGAGCTATGATGCCCTGCCTTGGCACCCCCATGTGGCTGGGCTTACAGGAGTGTGCCGCTGCCCCCGCTGTGAATTGGATTTATTTGGGCTGGCCCTGAGCAGCTCATCGCCCCGTGGAACCTGGGCAGGCCTGAGGCTCTCTGTTCTCTCAGCTGACTCCCAGTTCAGAACAGGGAGTATAAAGACTGGCTCAGCCTTTAGGCAGCATTGTGTGAGACATGGGGCTGCAGACCCTACTTCAAAAGAAGATTAAAAAACAGCAGCCCAGGGACTGTGTGCTCTGCCCTTTCTTCTGAGGACCCCGTGGGATTATGAGTGACTCTGGGAAAGGAGAGAGCTCTTATCCCTGGCCCTGTGCCGTGCTGTCCCTCACAGAGAGGTGACCTGCTGAGACTGGGCTGAGGAGAGGGAGCGTTCGGGAACTGGAGATCCCCCAAGGATAGGCCCGAAGATTGAGAGCTGCAGCTGCAGTGGCTGCTGGTCGTGAGAATACGTGCCATCTCTAATTTGGAGGGCATGCCATTCGGAAGCAGGCTTTGTCAGCAGCAGCTGAGAGGAGCAGCCGGGACCCAGTCAGAGCAGGGCTCTCCTCAGGCCCCAGTGCTTGTGCCTCTGCCCGCTCAGGCGCCCCTCTTGGCTCTGAACCCACCTTCCTCTGATCCCTAAGCCACTGGCTGCTTTGCCCTTCCTGGGGTTCTAGCAGCTCATCTGCACCTGGCTGCTCCCCAGAGGATGGAGGTTGTGTGGGGCCAGCAGGGTAATGTCTGGTGCCAAAGGTAACATTTGGCATCATGAGTCCAGGAGAGCTGTTCAGAGCCAGGAAGCAGGGGGCACTGAGAGGAGAAGAAAGGGGCAGTGTATGCACAGGTTGCAGAGCACTGGGTTGGCACCCCTGAGGGATGGGAGCCGCTGGCGGTTGTCTTTCTACTTTGATCGGGAAAGGGTGGTCACCCTGGAGCAGCTGTCCACAGGCCCCTGGGTTCAGAAACAGAGGCCTGTGTCACACACGGACCACTGGAAATAGACTGACACGTGTGGTTGGCGGTTTTGTAGAATCTCCTGTCAAACGCTGGTGTCAGGGGTGGGCAGTTACAAAGGGCCTGGCTGCGAACAGTTCCACGTACATCTCCAATGGAACATGGGACTTGTCCCCAGAAAGTAAAGGGCCCGCTTGGCCAGGGGCTTTTGCTCAGTTGCCCTGGGCTAATGCCAGTCACTGGTCTTGGGCTTCCTGAAGGCCCCTCGCCCGTCCTGTCTTCTACCCTCCTCACATCTCAGGGCCCAGGAGTCCAGGCCCCAGCCAAGGTGTTTTCTGAGCTGAAGCTGGAGCAGCACTTGCTCCAAGGCCCCGGGAAGGTTAGGTGATGCCCTGCATATCTCCTCCTTGGCCTGGGCATAGCCCAGCACCTCCAGGACCAACTTCCTCTCCAGGAAACAGCCCCAGGAAACCCAAACCCACTCAGGACAGTACTGGGGGAGGAGGGCTGTAAACAAACACCATAAATGCCTGGCAACGGGCTCAGCAGCAGCAAAATCCCTACGTCAGGTAAACGTCAGAGAAGTAAAAGTATCTCAGCGGAGGTGAGCTATGTGTTCAGGAGCAGTGCAGATCTTTTAAGAAGCGCCTTTAGAAGAGAGGAGGGTCAGAGGGTACACTAAAGGGGTGACCCTGACGAACGCAAGTGACAGCACAGCAGAAGACCTTGAAAAAGGCAGGGGATGGCCCAGAACCTTTCCCAAGGGGCAGAGCATGGCCTGGTCTCAGCCCTGTGCGCGCCAGCACCTGGCCCGCCTTCTCAAATGTGCACGCACCGATGCGCTACTGCTGTGGTGACTGCACCTCGGCCGGCAGGGCCAGCTGCCTGGTGTCAGGCAGCGTCTCACTGCCGTTGGCCCTCTGAGGAGGCTGAATAGAGCCCTGGGCGCCCTAGGCTCTTCCCAGCTGTCCAATCCATTGCAAAGCAGAAGCCGAGCAGGAATGAACCCCGTGCCCTTCCCCACATCAGTCGGCACTGGGTTGAGGGCTCTGGCTCCAGGCTCCAGTCAGCCAGCAGTCCACAAAGATCAAAGCACTCCCAAGTACAGCTGTCCTGGCCTTCAGGTTGAACCCTGGGGCGTGCCTGGGCCTGATGCCACCACCACACCCCAGGCAGCCCAGGCAGGAGCCCGCCTCACCCCACTGGGGATTCGGATCTGAATCTGGCTGCCAGTCTGACCGGCAGGGCACACAGCAGGCCATCGCCCAGCGCCTGTGGGCACCATGCACTTAATCTCCACAAGCACTTAAAAATGGACAGCCTCCGAGACCCAGCCTCCCAGAGCCTGGCCAGACCCTCACTCACAGCTCAGTCATCTGCGGCCCGGTTGGGTTTCAGATCTCCTATTTGGTGTTTGATGTTGGCTTTTGTTACTACCTTGGGAATTTTTAACCCTTTGATTGTTTCTTCTGGTGTCTTTGTTTACCTTCCTCACTGTTCTACCTCCTGGCCAGGGCTCTCAGTTTAGCTGCCCTGGGGTGGGGTGTTTTCAAACCTTCAGCCTCTGCTGGCTCCCCTCAGGCGGGACAGCTCAGGGGAGACAGACAGCGGGGGGGCCGAGCAGGGGCTGAGCGCACTCCTGTGCTGTGGCAGACGCGGGTGGGGTGGGGGCAGAAACAGCAGAAGGAGGCGTCAGAGGTGAATCTCCTGCTTCAGAAGGGAAGTGTCATAGGAGGTCCTTTTCCTGACTGGGCAGGGGGCTGCCACCCCGGCTTCACAGGCGCCAGGACCTTCCTACATCCAAAGTCACTTCCCAGCGGGGATTTCTACTTTGGATGACAAGGCTTTATTTGTAAATATGCTCTTAATATGCAACTTTGAGAATAAAATAGAAACATCATGTATTTTAAAATATAAAATGAAGTGTGATGCACTGTATACAATTTAATATATATTTTTAGGATTTTGTTATTTAAGAAAATGGAATGTAATGGTACTTTTACAAAAGAGAGAAAAATGTTATTTTTACTGCCTGGAGAAAATAAATATTCTCATTGTTGTAGAAACAGCAGTGGGTCCTAGGCTGTTGTTTTTCTGAAAGCTCCTCCAGAGCCTCCTGCCCGGCCTGTCAGGGAAGCGAGGACTCTTAGCCCTTGCCAAGCGCCAGCCCTCACCGCTGGCTCCCTTCCTCCCAGCCGGTCTGCGGGTTTCCACAGGTCTTGTCGCTGCCTTGACTGAAGCTGATCTTCAGAGGGTAAGAGCTGAGCGCAAGGGCTTCCCAGTCAGCACACTGCACCACAGAGCTCGAGGCCAAGGAAGAGCTCAGGGCCCGGCAGGAAAAGACCCGGCTTTGGCCTGGCCTGGAGCCAGGCAGTGCCCTTCTCAGCCTCCACAGCCACCTAATCTAAACCTCTGGAGGCTGTGAAGATCAAGAGAGAAAATGTATCTAATTACTGCAGGTGGAGATGGCCTTGCCTCTCCCACCCTTTCCCTTTCGTTGTTTTGAGCGAGTCCTTCCTAGGATGGTCTCAAACTCCTGGATTCAGGTGATCCTTCTGCCTCAGCCTCCTGACTACAACAGGCACAGGCCACCACGCCCAGCTCAACCTTTTGCTTTTTGTAATATTCAACACAGCCTACCAGTGTGTGCTGCACAGCGTGCACCAGGGTCTCCAGTCCCTTCCCGGTGGTACCGCTGCCCCTGTGTGCTGGTGAGGGAGCAGCTTGGTGCCGCAGTGTGAGCGCAGCTGAGAGCGGCCCTCTCCCCCTCAGATAGCTTGAGGCCTTGGAGAGTGAGAACAAAGGCTTTGAAAAACAAAGACTTGGCAGGGCGGGAGGGATACAGCTTCCAGTCTGGAGAAATTTCCTCCTTGTATTCGGTAACCCAGACAAGTGGGCTGAGAGCACAGGCAAGGAGGCCAGTCAGGAGGCCCAGAGGGACACAGGCCAGCCAGGAGATGCCGGGGGTCTGATAAGGCCCAAAGGAGCAGTGTCGGAAAGGCCGCTCATGCACCTAGGTCAGGGCACACAAGTGTGCCACGCTGCCTCAAGGACTCCCCAGGCCACGTGCACCTATTTTCTCCTCTCACCCATGGGGCCAGCTGGGGTGCCCGCCTTGGTGATGCCGAGGGTTGTATGAGTTATTGCCTGTGTATTTTCAATCATCAGTAGCTGTTCTGTTCCTTCTAGAACAGTCGGGGTGAAGTCGGTGTGTTGCTTAGGTGTTCTGACCTGGTGTCTGGAAGAGGAGAGAGCCTGCTGCTCTTTAAGACGAGGGACAGAGAGGCACCAGCAGTGAGAGGAAACTTGAGCTGCGTCTGGGCTGAGTCCGGGGAAGCCCTGTGGGACCCCGAGCCAGCTGGCCTGAGACCACACAAGGCTCTTGTGTAAAGAGCTCAGTCCACTGAAATAGGCTTAGGGTCAGTGTCTGGGATGATCCTAGGGGACTGCCGAGGACAGTGTCTTGGGACACACTGAGGCGAGTGAGGGGCACCGGGCAGGACCGGGCTACAGTCAGGGCTTCCCCGAAGCCAAGGATCCCTGAGCACAACTCCTGACCCGACTGCTTCAGGCACACACAGACTGCTAGTTCTTCGCGTGCCAATTCCAAATTCTCAGAAGCTGACTTGGCCAGTTTAGTCCCAAGTCCAGCTGGGTTGACCAGGTACGTAGGGATTTTACAGAAGAGGGGACAGGGGCTGGTCCAACCAAAGAATCCCACCAGCTCTGACGCTGACATGTTTCTGAGTGTGGGTCCCAGGGGCCCCGTGCACTGGTCAAAGTAAGAGCACCTGGGCCCTGCCCAGGCCTGCCCCATCGGGAGGCTTCCCACATAACTCCAGGGCCTACCAGACTGACCACATCATTCCGTTTGTCTGAGAAGTCAGGCTGCAGTCATCTCTGTCGCAGTAAATGTCCACATGCAGCTGCGCGAGTGAAGTTCCCATCTCTGCCTCCCTAGCCCATGCGGGTATGTTTGTTACTCGGCTGTGCGCACTGTTTCAGCCCAGAGATCTGTCACGGGGCAGACAGGTGCACAGCAGGGCTTGTGTACGCAACATGGCAGTTACCCAGGTGCTCCGCTGCGAGGGCTCAGCTGGGTGTGAGGTGCGTGCTCCTCCCCTGCCCGGCCCGGCTTCCGCTCTAGCCCTTACCCTGCCTCCGCCCTTGCAGTGGGACATCTGGCTCTTCTAACGTCTGCCTTCACTTGGGTGTTTATCTTCACTCAGCCTTCCTTCTCTTTCCCAGAAGCTCTTTCCTTCCATGAAGGAAAATATTTTTAATGGCAGGAAATGGCTGGTGGAAAACAAACAGGGTGGCCTTGCTGGTGAATTTCTAAGAGACAAATTGGGCAGCAACAGAAAAATAAATAAATAAATGTGGCCAGAAGGCTCAGCTGTTCTGTCCAAAGAATCCCCTTTGGATTACGGGACAATGGTGCCAGGAAGAGACTACCCCAACCCCCTCGGAGGGGACTCTAGGGACCATTGCCTTTTGTGTTCGTTTTGTATTGTTTTGTTTTGTTGAGACAGGGTCTTGCTCTATAGTTCAGGCTGATCTTGAACTCACAGTGGTCTCAAGATCACAAGGACCCTCCAGCCTCAGGGATCCTCCCGGGTGCTGGGATCACAGGCGGGTGTGCCCCACTGGGGACCACGGACCTTGACCTCACATTGTCAAACATCCACAAGACCCACCCCCAGGAGCCTGCCCCAGGGTGGCATCAGTTTCCTGCTTTGTCAGGTGATCGAGGCCTCTTCTTCCCGTGTGGGGGGACAGCTGCTCAAGGGTGAGCTCGTCTCCAAGTGTGAGAATCACGCCACAGTCTCCTCTCCCCACTGGGCCACGTGTGGATGAAAGTGCAGACAGTCTCTTGGGCTCAGATAACTGGAAAGCTTTTGTTCCTCTGTGGCAGGGTTGGGTCTCTTTGGGGGGTTGTTTTTGCTCTGCTGAAAGGGCCACTCTGGGAATAAAATATTTCACCCACAAAAACATACAATATTTGCCTGGAGCTGGAAGTCTTCATTTCTGGTCTCCAGCTGTTGTCTGGAGCCAGGCCCCTGCTGGATGAGCCTCACCCTGGGCCCGGGCCGGGCAGTGCTGGGCTGCACTGGCTGTCAGACAGCCTGTGTCAGGGAGACCCCTCTCCAGGACGCCTGGGCTGCCCTGTGTCCCCCCACTGGGTTCCGGAATGAACCTGTCGGCTGGGGTGGCTGGGCGGGGGATATGGCTCTAGCAGCATTTTAGAGGGAAATGAGATCCTAACTCCCCGGAAAAGCCTGAAATAGTATAGGCTTTTGCTTGTATTTGTATTTATTGCCCTTGTTTAAACAAGGCCACAGAACATATGAAAACATACTTGGAGATCTACTGCTTTGTATATTTATCATGTTTAGTTAACTTGCTTGCGTTGTTAGTCCCAGAGAAACAGAGGAGGGATATGCAAGGGGAATTCAAATCTCTTATTTGACCAAATACAGGGGAAGCTCTGTTTTCTTTCTCACTTTTTGTAGGAGAGGATAGAAACAAGGGCCTTGTACCGGCTAGGAAAGTATCCTGCCACTGATCCAACTCTTTTTCTTTTTGAGACTAAGTCTCACTAAGTTGCCACACTGGCTCAGCCACTTGCCTCAGGGGCAACTGCCTTATAGGCCTAGCTCTGTGTGTGTGTGTGTGTGTGTGTGTGTGTGTGTACTGGGAGCTGAGCCCAGCCCTTTGCACTGAACTACATTCCCAGCTTTTAATTTTTTATTTGAAGACAGGGTCTTGCTGAATCACTAAGTTACTATTATGGCTAATATCTAGAGGGGCCCCTGTATCAGTTAGTGTTTACTACAGAAACAGAATACAAGAGATCCAAATATATAAGAATTTACAAGATTGGTTTATAATGGCCACCCACAGAGTCGGATGTGGAAGAGTCCAGAGGGTCTGTCTGGAGCTCACTGCAGTGTCCCCATGTGAGTTTGCATCAGGAGGCTAATGGGTCTGCAGTGGAAAGATGAGAGGTCTACACCGGAAGCCTGAAGGATCTGTACCAGCAGCTGAAGCTGGAAGCCAGGAGATGACATCCAAGATGAAGCTGAAGATGGAGCTCCTCTGAAGAGACAGAGACAGATCTCTCCTTCATTTATCACTTATACCACCTAAGCAGCAAGCCACCCTGGGGTGTAAAATTGCTGAGCAATTTAGTTGAACTTCTCTTACTCAGGTTGACATAATCAACCCCAAAGTCTCATGTGCTCATGGGTGGGGCTTTGGGGAGTGACTTGATCATGGACTGCACTAGCCCAGTGATTGGTTTAGCATAGTTCTGGGTATGTCTGGAATGTGGATTTACTGAAGAGGAAAGACCCACGCCCAGGGTGGGTGGTACCAACCAATAGGCTTGTAGCCTGGATGAAATAAAAAGGGAAAGAAGGAAGGCTGGCTGCCTTCTGTCTGCCATACCATGGGCTGTTTCTCCTCTGCATGCTCCTGTCATGCTGTCCTGCTAGGAACCAGCAGACTATGGACTGAAGTTTCTATAAACTGTGAGCTAACATAAACCTTTCCACTTTTAACATGTGGGTGTCAGGTATTTCGTCCCAGCAATGATAAAAATAATTAAGACAATAACCCAAATGAGAGTAATACCTCTCATTTCTATAGTCCCTATTGTGTGTCAGACATTGTGCCAAACCCTGGAGCAACGTTACTGAATTCACCTTTGCAACAACTCAATAAGGAAACCAAGGCTTAGAGAAGGGGGTCCTGCCAGTGGAGGGACAGGGCCAGGACTCAGTCTAAACCCGACAGCTCAGAGGTAGGCCCCTCCCACCACATGGTGGGGGTGGGTTTCCCCAGTCCATGATCGTCACAGATACTGGCTCCAGGTAACCAGGAGAAAGTACAGATCAATTTGCCTGGGGCAAAGAAGGCATGAAGCCTACACTTCTACCTATTAGAGGATATACCTTTAAAAATTGGATGAATAGCCGGGTGTGGTGGCTCACACCTGTAATCCCAGCACTCGGGAGGCAGAGGCAGGAGGATTGCTGAGTTCGAGGCTTGCCTGGACTACATAGTGAGCTCAGAGCCAGCCTGAACTACAAAGCGAGACCCTGTCTCAAAAAGAAAAAAAGCTGGATGACTATACGTGGCCCTTTCCCCAGAAGAGACCACATACAAGATTTCACATAGCTATCTTAGAAATCTAGAGATCCCCGGAAACCTTTCTGTACATTTGAGGTTTTCAGTCTTTCCATTAAGCCATGCACAGATATTTGAAAGGCAGAGGCCAAAGGGGCCACAGTAACAGCAATAATCAGAGTACCCAGGATACATCTCAGGGACCACTTACAATCAGACACACTGGAGCAGGCAAGCCTGCTTTTTTTTTTTTTGAGACAGGGTCTTGCTTTGTAGTTCAGGCTGGCCCTGAGCTCACTATATAGCCCAGGCAAGCCTCGAACTCAGCAATCCTCCTGTCTCTGCCTCCCGAGTGCTGGGATGACAGGTGTGAGCCACTACACCCGGCACTGTGGTATGTGGTACTGATTACTGGTGGGCGTGAACTCAACTTTGCGTTTGCAAGGCAGGCACCAGAACCACTGAGCTAAATCTCCGGCCCAGCAAGCTTTTTCTCTACAGGCTAAATAGTCTCTACCAAGCTAAACACTTCTGTCAGTTCATCTTTTAGACTTTGCAGGCCACATGGTCTGTGTTCTCCCAAACTCGCTGGGGCTGATCATTCACTGAGACCCTTGACAATGGTGTCACCACACTCCTTGTGCCATCTAAGCAACCTCACGAGGAGCAGGGTGTGTGTGTGCATGTGTGAGATGAGCCACCAGGCCCTCTGCTATTAGCTGTAGAAAACACAAACAAATGTGCATAGTGTGTTGCGGCAAAATTTAATGGATGCCAAAACTTGAATTTTACACTTTCATGTATCACAAACCATCATGATACCTTGGTTTGCGAACTTCAGTCTTTCCACGATTCTGGTCACAGACCCAAGTGGTAGGGGACTGATTCAAATCCAATGATTACGTTCAGTGTTGACCTTACAGGGAAATTCGCTTTGGTTCTCATCCAATTCAATTTGCAACCAGAATCATGGAAAGAATTAGTTCGCAAACTGAGCTAACTATAATATCGTTTTGATTTTTTTCTTTCCTAACAATTAAAAAGTGGGAAAAGTAGGGGGTTAGAAGGAGGGCAGGGGAATGGGAAAAAATGAGAATCAAGATGCATCATGTACAGGTACAAAATTCTCAATCATGAAAGTGATCATAATGTATACCTGAAATCTGTCAATAACCCCCAGAAAGGGGAAAAAATGAAAACAAAATGTTAGCTCAGGGGCTGTACAAAAACAGGTAGCAAGCCTGCGTCTGCCACTCCCTGTACTATGCTGACCACGTTTCTCTGCTATCTAATTGAATCCTCACAGCAACCGTAAGGATTAGGCTACGTTTTTATCCCCATTGATCAGATGAGGAAAATGAGGCTCCAAAGATTAAGTAACTCAGAAATCACACGTGTTAGTATATGAGCCTGTTCACTCCCTTGAGTGAGTTTGGACTGTGGAAGAAGGGAAGGAGAGCTGGTGGGAGAGAGGGGTGGGGGTCCGGTCCTGGGTGGGAGGGGGAGCCCCACCTCCCACACTGCCTCCGTGGGGTGCACCGCAGGACGGCCGCTGGTTCCCGGAGCTGCCCCGCGGCTCCCCTGCAGCGGCCCCAGGCAGAGGCCCCAGACCCAGGACAGCTGGCGGCCCTCACATTGTTGTGCATCTCCCAGGTTCTCTTAATTATAACCAGTTGGCCACCCTCAGCAATTTCTTGTTCTCATTTGCTGAGACCCAGGCGTTGGAACCATCCTGCAGACTCCCAGCCAAAGGTTGGACTCACATCGGCTTCCTTTCCCACGTAGAGGATCCTCCAGTCTCTTAGAAACTTGCCTTTCTTCTTGGTCCTGCGGGGCGGGCCGGGCCTGCCCCTTCGCACGCCACCGCGCTTGGCTGGATCTCACCCTCTGAAACTCTGAGTGAAGGAGCAGACGGAATCGGTTTAACTTGCCGCAAGCCCTTGGCCTACCCAGCTGGCTCTAGAGGCCCCGCAGGCTGGTGCAAAGGCTATTTCTCTGATGCTCTCGCCACTTCTCCATCCCCGTCTTTCTGACTTGGGCCTGAGATTTCAGAACTCTCCACTGCAGAAGCCAGACTGTGTGTCATTTGTGCCCAGGGGGTCTGGAAGCAGGGACCAAAGAAGGCAGCAGCAAGCAGTGGGAGGAGTACACGGGCTTCAGGTCCTCTGCAGGGAAGTTTGGCCAAGTGACCAAACTGTTGTGGGGTGGGTAGGGATATGGGTAAAAATGAGAATTAATTCATGTCAGGGAAATGCTAAGAGTGTGAGCTCTAGACCCAGAGCGTCGGCTCGACCTTCACTATAGTGAAGTGACGTCATCTGCCTGATCTACATTTGCTCTTCTATAAAATAGGTATAATATCTAGAATGTATGATAGATTTTGTGAAATAGGAAATATTCAAAAGAAATGTGGTAGGGGAAAGTAATGAGAAAGAATATGATTTGAAAAGGAAACGAGGACTGGAGATTTAGCTCAGTGGTTCCAGCGCCTACCTAGCAAGCGCAAGGTCCCTGGTTTGATCCCCGGTAACCACAGGCAACAGTACTGGGCTTTGTGACTCACACCCACCAACAATCAGTACCACACACCACAATGCCAGGCATGGTGGCTCACGCCTGTCATCCCAGCCCTCAGGAGGCAGAGGCAGGAGGATTGCTGAGTTTGAGGCTTGCCGGGGCTACATAGTGAGCTCAGGACCATCCTGAACTAAAAAACCATAGGCTGTCTCAAAAAAAAAAAGAAGAAAAAGAAAGCACAAGTATATAGTGGGTGGGGGGTTGTGGGGTGGGTAGGGATATGGGTAAAAATGAGAATTAATTCATGTCATATACTGGTATAAATTCCCCAATGTTGTGAGCTGTATATAAAATGTACCAATAAATAATTCAATTTAAAAAATAGGTATAATATATTGGGTTTAATGACTGGCCCGAGGGTCCTCGATCTGTTTTGACACCTCACCCCACCAGCCCTGGGGATTGTACTCAGTGTCTTTGCACTGAGCTACGTTCCAGCCCTTGTTTATTTTTTTGTTCTAAGACAGAATCTCATTAAGGCTGTAAATTTGTGCGGGCTGGGCACGAACTTGCCATCTTCCTGCCTCAGCCTCCCAGAGTGCTGGGATTATAGGCACATGCCATCATGTCCAGGTGTTTTTAATGACTGTTCGCAGTAAATTAACAGAGACTCCGAAGAACTCAAAGTGCCAGGGGCCAGGCCCATACTGATCTGCAGATGAGAGACGGATGACAAACCAGAAGTCACGGGGACCATTGAATCCAGGTGGGTAAAAATAAACCTTCCTTACTGATCGCTGCCTTGCTGAGTGGGCTTCATTTTCTATTGCTTCAATTCGGAACACAGAATTTAGATGTTTTCCTATTTCCCTCAAGGCCCTTGCTGGGAAGATAAGTACAGTAAGACCCTGAGTTTCCTTCCCGCACAGCCCCAACCAACTCCTGCCTTCTGCGTCCCTCGCCAACCCTGCCAGAGCCAGGGTGTCGCAGCCTTGCTCACTAGCGCCACCCTGTGGTAATGTCGGAGCCCTGCGGGGAAAGACCCGCCACGAAACAACCTCCAAATCATGGGTTTCCTGGCTTCCAGGCCTCAAGCCTAGATACTGACTCAGAACTCTCCCTGTCATAGTGACACCTTAGCGACCGAATCTCCCGAACCCTGACCCCAAGGGACTAAACAGTAGGAGAGTATTTTCTTGAAAGTGTACGTATTCCTGCTTATAAAAGGAACTCAGTCTGCACAAAAATTAATTGTTCTACCTCCATTCTGTGAACTTCTGCGTCACCATTTGAAATTAACGTAGTACATTTACGGATATGTTATTAGAACACCCTGAATGAAGAAATCACAAAACTGAAAAAAACATAAGTATGATTCCTTTCCCAGTCTCATTTTGCCCAAGGTGTTCTCGAACCTGGGGGCTCAAATACATCCTCCTGCCTGGGCTTCCAAGTGGCTGGGACTACATGCATGTGCTACTGTGCTAGTCTTTGCCATAAATTTTTTTTTTTTGAGACAGGGTCTCGCTTTGTAGTTCAGGCTGGCTCTGAGCTCACTATGTAGTCCAGGCAAGCCTCAAACTCAGCAATTCTCCTGTCTCTGCCTCCCGAGTGCTGGGATGACAGGCGTGAGCCACCACGCCCGGCACTGTGGTATGTGGTATTGATGGCTGGTGGGCGTGAGTTACCACGCCCAGCATTGTATGTGGTTACCGAGATTGAACTCAGGACCTTGCGCTTGCAAGGCAGGTGCCGGAACCACTGAACTAACCCTCTGGCCCATTCTTTTTTTTTCTTTTTTTTCTTTTTTTCTTTTGAGACAGGGTCTCGCTTTGTAGTTCAGGCTGGCCCTGAGCTTACTATGTAGCCCAGGCAAGCCTCGAACTCAGCAATCCTCCTGTCTCTGCCTCCCGAGTGCTAGAATTACAGGTGTGAGCCACCACACCTGGAGCCATAATTTTAAGATAGTATACATGTATGTGTCTGCAAAAGCACAGGTAATCCCTGGGAAAGTCCATGCCAAAGGCTCACTGTGGTCACCTCTGAAGCAAAAGGAAGAAGAGGAGGGTGCTGAAGCACTCACATTTATTGGACGTACATACATGTGGCTTGAGTCTCGTACATTCATGAGTCACATGTGCTACTTCTGAAAATAAAATGCACACTGATTAAAAAAAAAAAACCTTGACTCCTTGGGAAGCACACAATAGAAAGGGTAACATATTCTCACCATTACACTACTCAGAGGAAATCAATCAAAACGCTGGCATGTGTATGTCCAGAACAGCCTGGAGCACTTGAGACAAGTTACCTGGGGCCTGGCTGAAGCTGCTGGACCAGCCATCCACTCTGCTGCCCAGAGCCGCCCACACCATGCCCTGCCCCACCTGGGGTCACTCCCAGAGGCACTTGCTGGGGTTAAGGGGCCTCCCGAAGGCAGCTTCTCCTTCAACCCAGACCCATCGGAGGACTCAGCCCCTGAGCCCTAGGACCCTTTTCTTTGTTAACTACAACATAAACCTTTTTGGGCCCTCACCCCCCACTTGCTGCACAAATGTTTATGCCTTTGGAAAGAGAGAAAGAAAACACTCTTTCGCAAGTTCTCACCAAGTAGAGGGTGCCAAGTCAGTAATTAACCCTCCGCCGTCAGGGCGTCTGATCCTCTGCCAGTGGGTCTGCAGCAGGTTGGGAGGATAAGTAACAAGGGCTTGTGCTGTAATTTGGTGTTTGATGGACCTTCAAGGTCTTGGAAGGCTCTCTGGAAAGGACTCCAGCTGCATCTTTAAAACTGACTTGGGCACTGAGGACCTTCCTCCAGAAAGCCTCGCACACTGCCACCTGCTGCCCCTGGAGAAGGATTTTGAGCAGATGCAGCATCCTTCCAACCCCTAGTGCAAGACCTCGGCGATGGGAATATGCAGAGGCAGGAGGAAGGAGGCTTGTCACTGTTCTGACTTGCAGAATGGCAGGGACACAGCCATTTTAATGGTGTGAATTTATTCATCCCCGAGAAACAGACTCCCTGCTTACTTTTGCATACTGAGGGCTGTTTCATTTGATCCTCTGACACTCAATGGAGAGATCACAATCAGGCCTTGAATCCATGGGACCCCAGATCCCATCATGAGAAGCTGGAGGATCCAAAAGGCTCAAGCTTCTCCATCCTTTATGGAGGAAACTGAAGCTCAGAGAGAATTTGTGCCCAAGGCCCCTTTGTCAGTCAGTTTTCCATCCCTGTAACAAACACCTAAGATACTCAGCGTGTGAACAGAAAAGATTTATTCTGGCCCACAATTTTGGAGGTGTCAGCCCTTGGTCATTTGCCCCATTGTGTTGGACACATCGTGACAGAGATGTGTGACAGAGAAAACCCACTCATCCCATGGCCAAAGAGGAAGAATCAGGGTCCAAGGTCCAAGGTCCCACAGTTTCCTTCAGGGACCTGCCCTCACTTGTTTAAAGACTTCCCACTCGGTCCTCCCTCCTGCAGG
>PVIC010033126.1:0-20209 GCA_004025085.1 Thryonomys swinderianus
AAATAGGATATATAAACCAGTAATTTATCCCTTCCTTCTCCATAAGAGAGTCTGTATCTCTTTAATGACAGCACAGGAAAGTGCTTGGTTCATTACAACTCTGGGGATCAAAACCAAAGCCTTGCAATTGCTAAGCAAATATTCTAAATGTTCTTTCCCTGATCTATCCTCCAGCCTGGAACAGAAGGTATTCCTGGAGCCCCAGTAGAGTCTAGTCTGCCAGTAAAAACCCTTTTTTACCTGCTTTATATACTGATGTTGCATGAACACATCTGGAAAGTTCACATAAGTCACACAACTCATACCCTTTCAGAATTTCTACACACTATTTTGCTGTGAGACAAAATAAAACTTCAAATTCAGACTCCACTAACAGGAGTAAGACCTAGCTCAATAGTTTTTGCTTTTTTTCTTGTCCAAAAAGACCATTCACCTGAGAGCATAAATAAGACCTGCTGACTACTTCAATTACAGAAAATACAAGTGAAGCACCTTACAAATGTCTATGTACATTTTATTTATATACACACATGTATTATTTCATTTAGAATCTCTTTCCAGTCTTTGAGCCTGAATTGTGTACTTGTAAACAGAAGTAATTTCAATTATTCTACACTTTCATACTCATCAAATTCTTCCCTTAATTAGACTAAATCTACACAAACATTTGGATTTGTCAGCCACTCCCTTTCTCCAGTACTTGCCAATTATTTAATGACTTTGAATTTATATTAACTAATCACTGAAATACTCAAAAATTAACTGAACAGAAATACTGTGTAGAAGAACATGAAAGTGATCTTTTTTTTTTTTTTTTTTGAGACAGGGTCTCGCTTTGTAGTTCAGGCTGGCTCTGAGCTCACTATGTAGCCCAGGCAAGCCTCAAACTCAGCAATCCTCCTGCCTCTGCCTCCTGAGTGATGGGATTACAGGTGTAAGCCACCATACCCGGCACTGTGGTATGTGGTATTGATTGCTGGTGGGCGTGAGTCTCCACGCCCAGCATTGTACGTGGTTACCGGGGATCGAACTCAGGACCTTGTGGTTGTGAGGCAGGCGCTGGAACCACTGAGCTAACCCTCCAGCTCGTGAAAGTGATCTTAAATGGTGCATCTGCAGACCTTCACATGCCCACAGGCCAACTGTCTGAGAGATTCAAGCCCTTTTTATCAAGGCCTTGTGTTTATCATCATCTATGTAAGAGCGCTTACTCCCATTCTGACGGCTAGGCTGGGAATTTTTCTATCTAAATGAAACTACCTCTAATGAATTTATTGATATAATAAAGTCATTTCAAAAAATAGAACAATCTATACACACAATATCAGATACATTTTAATAACTTTTTCTACAAGGTGATACGAGTGTCTCCAGAAATCAATAATCATTCTGGTGCTCTAACTGGTTTTCAAAGTGATAAATAATATATAAGGGTCCATGATCTTGGCCTAGAAATTGTCCATGTAATTACTTAAATAACCTAAGCACAGGTTTCAAAGTCCGTATTTTGATCTTATCACTACAACTAAAAATGTACTCTTTTACTAGCCTTGAGCAGCTCTGTTAAAATTCAGGGTACATAATGTCTTAGTCTATTTGATATTTGTTCAAATTCTATCTGAGAGAGTATTAATTTACAATTCAAATGAAAATGAGTTATTTTTAAATAATCATAGCAATATATCAATTATAGCAATATAGCAATTTAAAAATCTGAGATGTTATAACTTGAGTACTTAGAAATGTTCTATTAACTTGCTAGTTTTTAAGAGACACTAGACTGTATTTGAAGCCAAATTTAATGAAAGTTCTTTGGTACAAATTAGACAAATAAAAAAGGCTTATAAGTCCACTGGCAAGGGCGAAAAAAAAAAGGATTCTTGGCAATAAAAATCATTTGAAAATATAACCAGCCCTTTTTTTTTTTTTTTTTTTTTGAGGCAGGGTCTCACTTTATAGTTCAGGCTGGCCCTGAGCTCACGCTGTAGCCCTAGCAAACCTCGAACTCAGCAATCCTCCTGTCTCTGCCTCCTGAGTGTTGGGATGACAGGCGAGAGCCACCATGCCCGGCACTCTGGTATGTGATATAGATTGCTGGTGGGCATGAGTCACCACACCCAGCATTGTATGTGGTTAGGGGATCCAACTCAGGACCTTGCACTTGCAAGGTAGGCACCGGAGCTAAATCTCCAGCCCCCACCAGCCCTTCTTATCCACTGGTTACACACCCATGAATTCAAATAACTGCAGTCAAATTTTTTTCTTTTCATGGTACTCAGAATTGAATCCAAGACCTTTGCACTGAACTAAACTCCAATCCTTCTTTTATTGTGGGATGAGTTCTTACTAAATTGCTAACCTGCCTGGGGTTGGGCTTGAGTTTGAAATAGTCCTGCCTCAGGTTCACAGACGACAGGGATTAGAAGCATTTACCTCCCAGAATGCTGAATATTGAATGCATATGCAGCTTAAATTTGCTTTTATTCTATATATATATATATACGGGCATGTTTGGTCATTATTCTGAAATGGCACAGTATAGTAACTATAGCATCTACTCACCATGATGCATTAAAAGTAGGATAAAGATGGGCCAGAGGGTTAGCTCAGTGGTTCCGGCGCCTGTCTCGCAAGCGTAAGGACCTGAGTTCGATCCCCGGTTACCACATATAATGCTGGGTGTGGTGGCTCACGCCTGTAATCCCAGCACTCGGGAGGCAGAGACGGGAGGATTGCTGAGTTCGCGGCAGCTTGCCTAGGCACCATAGTGAGCTCAGGGCCAGCCTGAACTACAAAGCAAGACCCTGTCTCCAAAAAGCAAAAAAAAAAAAAAAAAAAGTAGGATAAAGATGATTAAAGTATATGGGAGAATGTGTGTAAGTTGCACACAAATAAATACTACATCATTTATATAAAAGATGAGTATCTGTAGATCTTGTTATCCACAGAAGATCTGGAAACAATTCCCCAAAGACCCTGAGGCAAGACCAAATATGCAATTTACATAACATTGTGTCATTCAGCTGAATGCTAAGACAAGAATGTTTAGCCTTCAAGGGCGATACAACTGTACTTACGCCTTAAAATTTAAAGACAAACCAACCACTTCTCACAAGTGGGAACATATTATTACTACTTTATATATAAAACTAATTATACTTTTCTAAAATTTAAATAAAAATCATGGCATAGCTGAGTTACCAATACTTTGGTTTTCCTGAATATGGAGGGAAAACAGAGTTGGAAGGATACTCACCTCAAAATTAAAGGGTAAAAACCAAAGTTAAATTCCACTTCTAGATTAGTGTTCCAATAGTTATTAAGAGATAGAAATCAGGAGTCAAATTTCAAGATGCCAAGATCTGAAATCTGCAACTCATTTTATTTTTATACAAAAGATGAACTAGGTTAACATCTATTATTCAGAATATAAAATTATTGACTATAAAATCTTGATGTAAATGGAACTCTTACTTTTAAGTTGAACTTCTAGTCCTTTCCATTCATAATTAGGACTTGATTTATTAAGTTCCCTGCTTTGTATCTCCAGAGTTGATCAAAGCACATTTTCTTGGTACAATCTGTATTGTTCCAAGTGTTTCATAAACATCCCCCTTGATAGTTTACAGGAGTGATCTAAAATCATATCCAAGGTTTCATCCTATGAGTCAGTTATTCTTACAAGAGGAGTTTTTCTGTCTTTATCATCTTTATTTTCTTCTCTATCATAAGTTGAATTCTGTCTCAAAAAGAAAAAAATCCACTGGCAGGAGTAATACAAGATAATTACTGGTATTAAACAGTAGGCATGGCAAACGGTTAACAAAAAAGGAAAAAAGACACAATTTCATTACTTGGACAAGAAAATTACATCCACATAATAAGTGAACTTTTTTTTTTTTTTTTTGAGACAAGGTCTCGCTTTGTAGTTCAGGCTGGCCCTGAGCTCACTATGTAGCCCAGGCAAGCCTCAAACTCAGCAATCCTCCTGTCTCTGCCTCCCTAGTGCTGGGATTACAGGCGTGAGCCACCATGCCCGGCACTGTGGTATGTGGTATTGATTGCTGGTGGGCGTGAGTTTCCACGCCCAGCATTGTATGTGGTTACTGGGGATCGAACTCAGGACCTTGTGCTTGCGAGGCAGGCGCCAGAACCACTGAGCTAACCCTCCGGCCCTAATAAGTGAACTTTTATAAATGTCCCTTAGCCAGTGACAGTAACTCTCAAGGACTCTCAACCATCTGGCACTCCATTGAGAGCTCCTTAATCTGTAATTTGTATCCTCGCTGAGAGCCCCATTATCCACAGTCACTTGTGTGCATATGCAGTCTCAGATCTACTACCATGTGCTGACTATAGTAAACTAGTTCTAGTGTTCTACAGTCCAAGAAAATAAAATAAACCCTGTCTTTGAAAGGATTCTAATAGTAGAGAAGTCAATCAAATAATCATAAAAAAACATAGTATGCAGTTATGTCCCAGACTAAAAGTGTCCTAAAACTGACCTCTGTTTACTTCCTACATTTTGGCCTGCTCACCCCAAAATCTGACTGTTGGACAGAGATGGTACTATCATCAGGTGCCAAAGCCACAAACTGGCAAGGCACTGTTGATTTCTCACTTCTTTGGACCTGAACTATCACCTAGTCTGGTTCATGTGGCCAGAGTGGGAATGCACAGCCAACTCTGGTGGATAATCCTTCCCCACTTTTGAGAACACTTGGAGACAGTGGTGACAAGGCCAGAAGAGCTCCTGGAACTCTAAAAACTACAACTGGGAGCTCTTTCCTTGCTCTTGTTGGACAGTGTGAAGGTGGGCCTTGCCCTGTGGTCATGGGTGCTACCGCCAATTCTCAACATGCCTAACCTAGTTCCAGTTTCTGCAGCACTTCTGTCCTTTTGCAATTTTCTCCAGGAATCTTCCAACTAATCCTCCTTTTAATTTAGAGTAGCCTGAGCATGATTTCTGCTGACTTGAAGCTGTTATCTCCTAGAAATTTCCAGCCTCTGCCTTCTCCATCTCTACCACAGTGCCATAGCCTAGGTAATCATCAGCTCTTAACTGGACTAGTGTCACAACCCAACAGTTTCCTGTGCCTAGCCCTCACATAAAGCATCTGTAGTGTGACTATATCACACTAAGGACAAAATTTAAATTCTTTAACATAATACATCCGACTCTCTATAATCAATCTTCCCCTCTGGCCAAATACTCGTTACTCCTTGCCTCACATTTTATGCTGACTACATGAAACTTCTTGGGCTTAGGCTCAGAAACACGCATGTATGACACTGAGTTCATTAGGAGGCAGGATATTTTCTTTGCTGAAAACTTATAAAATCTGGCCGGGCGTGGTGGCTCACGCCTGTAATCCCAGCACTTGGGAGGCAGAGACAGGAGGATTGCTGAGTTCGAGGCTTGCCTGGACTACATAGTGAGCTCAGAGCCAGCCTGAACTACAAAGAGAGACCCTGTCTCAAAAAAAAAAAAAAAAAAGCCAGGCGTGGTGGCTCACGCCTGTAATCCCAACACTCGGGAGGCAGACACAGGCGGATTGCTGAGTTCGAGGCTTGCCTGGGCTACATAGTGAGCTCAGAGCCAGCCTGAACTACAAAGCGAGACCCTGTCTCAAAAAAACAAACAAACAAACAAAAAAACTTATAAAATCTGAAGAAATTAAAGAAAAATGGATTTCTTTAGGTTCTCCTCTAAGCAACAAAGTCAACATATCTATGTCTACCTTCTGTTACATCAATAATCTTAAATGTACCTGCTATAAATACCTAGTTCCAAATATAACTCAAAGCTCTGGTTACCCACCCATCTTTGTGGAGTGAACAACAGCATCAGCTCTCCTAGGAGACAGTCTCACCCAGACAGAGGAGAACGGCCTTCCTCCTTTCTGTGTACCTCCACTACCCTTCACAGAGGCTTCTGGCATGGGACCTCTTAGCTAATGAGGAGGGGCTTGAGAGACAAAGGGAGTATAGTGAGAGGGAGGGGAAGGGAATTAAATAATTAACATGTGTTACGTAGATATATCAATCCCCGATGATAAATACAATCTTCATTACAGCAAACATGTGCTACTAGACATGAAAAATGGTAAGGCCACATTCTAACAGCCCTGAATCCTTAAGCCGAGGTGTTCGGTACATACTAAATGGGAATTTACGAATAGTCATGGAATGATGCATGTGTTCTGAGCCAAGCAAAGTAATGAAAGACAATGCAATGCCTTTTTAAAAAAATGCAGTTGGTGTCACATCGGGACATTTGGACTTTATACATCAAATTAAACAAAAATATTTGAAAATACAAAGATTTTAGTATTTGTAACCCACTATACAATTAACTAACAGATCGTTTAATTCTGTGTAAATTTCTTCACTGAGATATTGAGAAATAAAATGACATATCTTTAACTTATCTGAGATGTGAAACAAAGAGAATACAGTACAAGCAACAAAAATTGGAAAATTTAGCTTGATCAAAATTAAAAACTATTTGCTGGGCATAGTGCCTCATGCCTGTAATCCTAGCACTCAGAAGGCAGAGGCAGGAGGATTGCTGAGTTTGGGGCTTGCCTGGGCTACATACTGAGCTCAAGGCCAGCCTGAACTACAAAGTCAGACCTTGTCTCAAAAAAAATAAAAACTATTTGCTTCAATAGGTCACAGATGTGTAAATTTCATATCTGTTTTCTGGTATGAGAAAATGAAGATGTTAATGAGTTCTAGAATGTATGATGTATATTTTGAAATAGAAAATATTCAAAGGGAAATGTGGAGGGGTGAGTAATGAGAGGTAAAGAAAAAATGTGATGGTAATAAAAAAAGGGAAACAAAGCTTATGTATTTAAGGGGTAGGTGAGGTGAGTAGGGGAAAAGGAAACAATGAGAACTGTGTCATATACTGGTATAATTTCCCAATACTGAGTGTGACCATGATGTGTATATACAATATACCAATAAAGATAAATTTTTTTTTTTTTGAGACAGGGTCTCGCTTTGTAGTTCAGGCTGGCCCTGAGCTCACTATGTAGCCCAGGCAAGCCTGGAACTCAGCAATCCTCCTGCCTCAGCCTCCCGAGTGCTGGGATTACAGGCGTGAGCCACCACACCCGGCACTGTGGTATGTGGCATTGATGGCTGGTGGGCGTGAGTCTCCACGCCCAGCATTGTATGTGGTTTCCGGGGATCGAACTCAGGACCCTGTGCTTGTGAGGCAGGCGCTGAAACCACTGAGCTAATCCTCCGGCCCAAAGATAAAAATTTTTAAAAAACAAAAAACTATTTGCTTCAGAGAAGAACATCAAGAAAGTAAAAATATAATTCACAGGATACAAAGAAAACTTTTATAACATATATCTGATAACAGTATGCACATCCAAAATATATAAGGAACTATTACAACTCAACAATAAAAAGCCCTATTTTTTAAAATGGTACACAACTGTGAATATACTAAAAACCAAACTTTATAATAAATGAATTATATATCAAAAAGCCATTATTTTTTTAAATGGCTGCACAAAGTTATACAGGAACACCTGTGCGCAGAGGCCTGGTTGAACTGCTCTTCCTGTGACAGAATAATCTGTCATAAAAAACACAGAACGGGCTCAAATGAGGAAATGATTTATTTTCCTACCAATAAATCACTACAGGGAACAACCATAAAACCAAATTTGAACTTAAAAAAAAAAAGGAGCAAAGAACAAAAGAGTATACAATTTGCAATCAGCTTGCAGATACAGAACAGAATAACCAAAGACCGCACAAAGGAAAATGTTTATCAGGACTGTTCATTTCCCTTTGATTACACAGATTTAAACAAGTCAAAATCCTTTTTACTCATGAGCAAATCTGCCAGCTTCTTTATTAGCACAGAACAAGGAAAAACAAGCATTCTCTCCTATAACCACATTAACATCCCACAGAAGGTCTGTTTGTACTTGGCAGTCATGAACCTTTCATCTCAGAATGCCACTAAATTAAAGAAGCCTATGTTGCATTGAACACGGTGAGCCAGACAGTCTGGCAGGCTCCTAAGTTTTATCAGTTGATGTTGAATAGTAGAAATAAAAAGGATGGTGAGAATGATAGTGGTGGTGGTGATAAAACAGCTTTACTATTCATTATGTTCAACATTTCAACTATCTACAATGGAAAAACTAACAGCTTTCTAAGGTTCTACCAACAACTTTCCCTGTGAAAGAATGGCTTTGGATCCAGAGAGATCTCAATTCAAGTCACGGTGTTTTTGTTAGTTTTTTTTCCCCCAACTTGCTAGCTACATACTCAAAGACAAATTCTATTAGTTGGTGTGAGACAAAATGAATGCATGTAAAGGGCATGGTTGGCTCAGTGTACACCTCCTCATAAAAATCCTCACTCTTCACAGTAAATACTGGTCTTAGAGCATTTATCAAGCATAGGTATTTGATACGAGCCATCCTTCTATCTCAGGGACATCTGCACAGATGAAAGATTTTATAAAGATTTCATATTAAATAATCTCACTCCTTCATCTCTGGCCCACATTTGAAGGTAAGAAAGCCATGAATAAAGTTTCTTTCATATGTAGTCAATCAGGGCATGATACAAAGCATTCATTCTTCTAAGAGGTATGAAAAAGCACTGAACTGAGAGACACACACAGAGAAACACTCACTATTAGGAGGAAACGCATACCTTGTAGTGCAGTAATTGCTAACCTTTCCATAAAGATTGACGCAATCTGATTATAATTCCCGAATGTCAGTAATCAGTTCTTAAGGTAAAAGAAAAAAGAAGTGGGATGGTTTCAAGCACTCCAGAAAAGGTGTGGGAGGATATCCTTTCCTACTGACAGTAATTAATGTTTGAGTGATGGCTGCTAGAACATTCTGACTGAAAAACTTTGTTACATTAGAATAGATTGAAATACATTTAAACAAAACTTACCAGGTTTAACATATACAAACACTTAACCTTCACCTTGATCTGTATGTCCTCTCTGAACAAACTTGTGTGAAATTTCAATTACATAGCTATGATGGAGGAAATGATAGCTTCCGTCCATATTCCTGTGTTAAATGCCTAGAGAAAGACAATAGCTATACCCTGCAGTTGTAGTTGGACTCACTGTGCCTACCTACAGACAAATTTCCTTCATGCCATACTAGACAAAGCTTTCAGGGAAGTGGAAGAAAATTTCAGGGAGGGGGAAGCATTCAGAACATAGGGATATTCCTGAGCAATTTCACTGAGCACTGAGTTAGTCATGAAGCTTGAGGCCCAAAGTTACTGTTGTTCTTCCTTCCCCTTTCCAAAACTTGAGTTTAGGAGTTTGAGTTAGTAACTCCCTAGGGGAGAACAAATTAGCTATAGATTCTATAGAAGTATACTGAGTACTGGCTCTGCTTGGGAGTGATTTCCATTTTAGCACTTCTAAGTTTCTTTCTGCCTACTACACTTCCAAACTCTCAATGCACCTGTAAAGAAGTTTTACCTAAACAGTCTACAGCTACTAATTCTGTGCATGATGATGGAACTCTTCTCTGCTCAACTTTCCAATCAAATGACCACTTTCTCTGCCACTGAACTTAATCTTTATGCCTAAAATAGGAAGAAAGTATTACAAATGTACAAAATCCAACCCATTAAAATATGTAACAAAGACTTGAAATCTAGTATAGAGGTTTTAAAATACAGTTAATAAAAGATATAAATGATAAAGTTTTAATTTTAGTTAAGATTTCAGTCTAACTACTAATAGTAAATCCTCATTTTCTATTACTTTTAGAAGCAGGGTCTCAAAGCACACAATAACAGAATTTGACTCATCAGTAAAATGAAAGGTATTGTATAAGCAAACTTCTGCACTACCTGAGAAAACAGATTTAAGAACCTAGGACAGTAGTGAGGAAGCTACAACACGAGTGCTGCAGTGGGCAGGCAGAGCCCTGTCAGCTCGCAGCCAAGTTGCTCCAGCCAAGATCTGACAAATTATCAGTCTGTACGCAACAGCAGAGACCACATTGATGGTGCAAAAAGCACACCAAATGCCATCTTTTATCTTTCAATAAAATGCGGTTTGTATAAGACATTAATGCATGAATTGTTTTTTTCTAAACTAAAACCTCAGTACTCAGGTTTAACTGCAATGTTGGCACTTCGCAATAAGTAAGTGGGTTTGGTGCAGTCTGGGCACTTGTTGCTAAAAGGTTCACCATCACTGACCTAGAATGTTAATGTTTTAGAAAAAAATATAGTATTATATATTAGCTACAATAAGAAATCAGAGGAAAAGTCCAGGAAAACTTCATTAATTTAGGCCCTCATAGTGGAGACTCAGTTATTTTAAGTCAGTCTCAATTACCTTTGGACTGTTTATTAAGAAAGTGATGCTATGCAGCTCAGTGGTAGATGCCCACCTTGTAGGTGTGAGTTCCTAGGCTCAATACCAGCACCACAAAAGAAAAGCAAAAGACATACTAGTGTATGCATTCTTTAAAATCTCATATTCCAATGGAAATAACCTGTATGAAATGAAACTGAAACACTGCTCAAATCTACCAGATAATTAATTGTTCCACTTGTTTACTTCAGCTGTGAAAAGGTTCAGGAGTCAGAAGAACATCATAGACAGGAAACTGGACAGATTTGTCCACTCTACTCAAGACTGACAATCTGATTCATTCATTCATTATAGTACTGAACTCAGGGCTTTATGCATACACTATAAGTGAGCCACATCCCCAACTCCTTTTTGAGAGAGGACTTTGCTAAACTGCCAGAGGTGGGCCCAAACTTGCTATTCTCCTGCTGCAGCCTTCTGAGTATCTGGGATTACAGGTATGTGCCACTATGCCTACTTTTCTACTTTTTATTTTTTAACAATGCTAAAGTATACGGCACAATTAAAAAATATCAATCTCTCTGTTATGGAGGAGTATGTAAAAAAATTCCAGGGGCCGGAGATTTAGCTCAGTGGCTCCAGCGCCTGCCTTACAAGTGCAAAGTCCTGAGTTCCATCCCGGTAACCATATATAATGCTGGGCGTGGTGACTCACGCCCACCAGCTATCAATATAACGTATCACAGTGCCAGGCGTGGTGGCTCATGCCTGTAATCCCAGCACTGGGGAAGCAGAGAAAGGAGGATTACTGGGTTCGAGGCTTGCCTGGGCTACATAGTGAGCTCAGAGTCAGCCTGGACTATACAAAGTGAGATCCTGTCTCCAAAAAAAAAAAAAAAAAAAAAAAAAATTCCAACATCTACACCAGGAAACATAAATAAGATCTGTAAACTTGATCTACATCCTCCTTAGTTCTGAATATTCATTTTGCCCTTAACAACAACAACAAAGCATAAAAAGTAAATTTTTTTTTTTTTTTTTGGAGACAGGGTCTTGCTTTGTAGTTCAGGCTGGCCCAGAGCTCACTATGTAGCCCAGGCAAGCCTTGAACTTAGCAATCCTCCTGCCTCTGTCTCCCGAGTGCTGGGATTACAGTCATGAGCCACCATGCCTGGCACAGTGGTATGTAGTATTGATTGCTGGTGGGCATGTCAACACGCCCAACATTGTATGTGGTTACCAAGGATCAAACTCAGGACCTTGTGCTTGTGAGGAAGGCGCTGGAACCACTGAGCTAAATCTCTGGCCCCATAAAAAGTAAATTTAAAACATGGTAGTTTATGTGACTATAAAAACACAATAAATGGGTTATAGTACAAATCAAAATTCCAAAATACTTTCACAAAATATCATGGTATCGTGTCACTAGAATTACATATATCTAGATCTAAATACATATAAAAATCACACCCTACTTTTCTCCTCCAAGTTAAAATTTAAGGCTCTTCTCTTTTATAGCTTAATTGTAACTTTAAAATGATAATACACATCAACTATTCAATCCTTTAAAAATGACTTAGGGCTGGAGATTTAGCTCAGTGGTTCTAGTGCCTGCATGGCAAGCACAAGGTCCCTGGTTTGATCCTTGGTAACCACCTACAACAATAATGGGTGTGGCAGCTCACTCCACCAGCAATCAGTACCACATACCACAGTGCCGGGCATAGTGGCTCATGCCTGTCATCCCAGCACTTGGGAGGCAGAGGCAGGAGGATTGCTGAATTTGAGGCTTGCCTGGGCTACATAGTGAGCTCAGGGCCAGCCTGAACTACAAAGCGAGACCCTATTGAAAAAAAAAAAAATGACTTGGGCATCTGTCACATAGATGCCAAGTACTGTATTAGTTGTTGGACAGAAACTAGTGAGTAAAACTCCAGGCGAAGTGCATGGTCCTTGCTTCAGGGTACTTAGTCAATAATGTTAGTCTGCAGTGGAAACAGAAGCACACACAGGAAAGCTTGTCTACATCATCAGACAGTACATTTTATATATAGGAAAAAGGTAAATTTTAACAGGCTTTTTAAGTCAAAGCAAACAGTAAGTCAATGACAAATTTGGTGTCTGCTTCACATGAAATCTTAATCGTCTAATTCTGCCCTGACTAAAATAAAATCTAAAGCAAACATAAAATTAAAGATTGCATTCACACCAGAAACTCACAATCTTTTGGACACAAGAGATTCAACATAAATACACACATTATTTATATGTGAATAAATATTGACACAGTTTACAGAACTTAATATCATGTACTACCTAAGTATGGAAACCATATTCTGTATGTTATTTAGCAGTTGATATATTTAAATGAAGAATTTTCTTTTTAAAGCTTAAGTGAATAAAACACAAAAATTTTCCTCTTCATAGAGGAAAACTGTGTACTCAAAACAATTACAGCTGGCTAATTAACAATAACATTTTGCAATAAATCAAAAGATCTAAAACAAAGAATTAATGTATTTTAATGTTTTCATTCCATTTAAAGTCCAAGAGTGTCTCATTTGTACATGAGAACCACGGGTACATTCTCAATAAGCAAACACTTCATGTTAGTTAAGAATGTCACATGAAAGAGGTCTTTGAAAACATAAGAGATTTAATTACAAAAACCCTGCTATCTCAGAAAGATTTTATTTTCACTGAATTGGCAGATTAAAAAGATTAACAAAATTCAGTGTGGGCAATGAGATGGAAAAGACAACACTCCTATAATTTCAGTAGGAGTAATCTGCACAGTTAACAGACAGGCTACACTTATGAATAAAATATGCGTGATCATTAACCTAGCACTCCTAAATCTAAGAAGATAAAGAATGCACAATAATCACTACACTATTATCCACATGGAAGAAAAACAATAAACAATCTACACAGTTATCAATGGAGTGGTCAAAGAAAACAAGATGTCTTCAAACAATGGAATATTATGTAGTCAATAAAATCGTCAGGTATTACTATGCATGTCTTTCCAATTTACATATGAAGATGTGTGAAACATATTAAAAACATATAGGTTTATAGAAAGACAACGATTCATTTAAAATATTGAAAATAAATACTTTTATATTTATTGACAAATTCTCAAAATTACGTTCATCACAATATTAATGGTGGCCATTTCTTCATAGCAGGAATTGAATGCTTACTTTTGCCATGAAGTTTTTCTACACTGATGGAAACTTTTCTCATTATAATAAAAACCAACACATCTTTACTTAAGAAAAAGAAGTTCTTGGGCTGGAGATTTAGCTCAGTGGTTCCAGCGCCTGCCTCGCAAGCGCAAGGCCCTGAGCTCGATCCCAGTAACCACATACAATGTTGCACGTGGTGACTCACACCCACCAGCAGTCAATACCACATACCACAGTGTCAGGCATGGTGGCTCACGCCTGTAATCCCAGCACTTGGGAGGCAGAGGCAGGAGGATTGCTGAGCTCCAGGCTTACCTGGGCTACATAGTGAGCTGAGGTCCAGTATTAACTACAAAGCGAGACCCTGTCTCAAAAAAAAAAAAAAAGAAAGAAAGAAAAAGAAGTTCTAATATCTTAGTAAAATGGTTTTAAATATTTTCAATTTCCAATTTCCAGTTTCTGCCTGATTTTCCTTGATAGAATATGCTCTAAAACAATATAATGCAAATTTAAAGGTTAGTATTCAAAAGGGTACACAAAGCCAAATGATCTTAACAAATAGCCTGGCATTTATCTTATAACCCATAAGTTCTATGAACTCAAATACTCCTAAAATAATCTCCCTTTTACACATTCAGAAAGCAGCCTATAAATAATTTTTTTAGAGAAAATGAAAAAAAATTACAAAAATCTTACCTCAATAAAAATTTTTAGTTTTTCTCCTGTTTTACATTCTCTTTCTTAGCACCTTTATTATGAACCTAGGAAAAATAAAAAGTAGAAATCATTTTCAATGAACACGTACCACATAAAAGTCTGAGGTAAAGCAGAATAAAACAATAGGGTGGTAGGGAAGTAAAACATTAAAAATATAATGAAAACCTATCCTAAACTGTCCAGGGACCGTATTCAATAAACATGCCTAGGGTACCACAGCAGGTCTGGGAGCAGAATATGAACTCAGAGTATGGGCACTTGAATCCCAGAACCAGCATTTCCCCTAAGTCTGACGTTGGGCAATTCGCCTCACCTCTGACGGCCTGTGTGTAACAATAATACCGATTCAGGACTGCTAAGGATTACATGAGACAATTCACATCAGTGACTCTCTAACTGTTCTTGGAACATAATAAATATTGACTGCTTCTTATTATAGCCTCTACTATAATAATAAAAGTCTTTCATCCTATTCACCCACTACTTATTATTCTTATTATTACTATTATTGACAAGAGGCACAGACATTTCTTCCAGGGGTCAATAGTGTAATGGATGACATTAGTTACCCAGATAAACAAGGCAAAAAAAGATCAAAGTCAACTCTCCACTCACTTGTTCAGCCAACATCAGAATTTGTATTCTCTGTCAGGTATTTTGCTGGACACATGGCATTCTTCAGATTAAGTGCTCCTGACAGTTTCTAGTCTACTGAGGATCAAAGTACAACACCGACATGCTACTTACTACAAAGATACAGTACTGGTTTTTACTGGAGGGTGGTGAGGGCAATACTTCTCTTCACCGGAAGAATTATTTTTTATTTATTTTTTTTTTTTTGCTTTTTTGAGACAGGGTCTCGCTTTGTAGTTCAGGCTGGCCCTGAGCTCACTCTGGTGCCCAGGCAAGCCGCCGCGAACTCAGCAATCCTCCTGTCTCTGCCTCCTGAGTGCTGGGATTACAGGCGTGAGCTACCACGCCCAGCATTATATGTGGTTACTGGGGATCGAACTCAGGTCCTTGCGCTTGCAAGGCAGGCACCGGAATCACTGAGCTAACCCTCCGGCCCACCGGTAGAATTAGAATGCAGAACATCCTAGGTGAAAGGGCCCTTGGGGTATGCTAAGTAGCATCATTAGGGTACAGCCAACAAAAGAGCCAGTAGCAAATCAGAAAAGGGGGCCTCACATATAAGGCTGAGATTGTCCTCCACACTTAAATACACTGATTATTATCCTGCCTAAAGAAAGAGTTTAGTTTTAACTTCAATTTTAGTCTCTTCTTACTGGTTTTCTTCACTATATTCTTTTCCCTCTTTTAAAAGAGTAGTAGACAGTGCCAGGCGTGGTGGCTCACACCTGTAATCCCAGCACTCGAGAGGCAGAGACAGGAGGATGGCTGAGTTCGAGGCTTGCCTGGGCTACATAGTGAGCTCAGGGCCAGTCTGAACTGCAAAGCGAGACCCTGTCTCAAAAAAAAAAAAAAAAAAAAAAGTGAGAGTAGTAGAAGTAGGAAAAGACAAGAATGGCAATCTCAGCACATGGTACTGCAAGAGAGTGATGATTTTCACATATCTCCTCTTTAATCTTCTCAACCTTCTTAAAAGCACAATACTATTTGTTTTCTAGTTTAGGAGACTGAGACTGGAGAAGAGAAATAGATTTTAAGTGTATACATTTAATATAATCCTAGGGCCAGGGATTTAACTCGGTGGTTCTGGCACCTGCCTCAAAGTACAAGGTCAGAAGTTCAATCCCTGGTACTGGAGATATAGATACAGATAACTCCTGATTCTTTTAGATTTTTTCCTGCTGGAAAAATAATTCTAAAGTTCTTATGGAAAAAATAAGCAAGAATTGTGCCAGGTGTGGTGGCTCAGGCCTGTAATCCCAGAACTCAGGAGGCAGAGACAGAAGGATTGCTGAGTTCGAGGCTTGCCTGGGCTCCATAATGAGCTCAGAGCCAACCTGAGCTACAAAGTGAGACCCTGTCTCAAAAAAAAAAGGCAAGAATTACTGAAAAAATTAAGAACAAGGAAAAACTAATTTTAAAAATATAAAACATTTAAAAAAAATAATGTAGTAATAGAATATAACTAGAACTAGTGAAATAGAAAATGAAGTCTAGAGATGTACCTCAATACATCCAGAAGTTAACATACATACAGTGTAAGGGTATTCAAAGATGGGCCCTGAGACACATGTGTAAAAATAACCAGTAACCAGATGGAAAAGTTAAACTTACACGTCATTTTGAACACCAGAATAACTTCTAAATGGATCAAAGATATAAATGCAAAAGTGAACTTATACTACTACTAAAAAAAAAAAATGGCTGTGTACATGTACCAACTCTTCACAATGAATGTAATCATTATGTACTACAAATATGTACTAATAAAAAACCCCTAGTTATCCACATAAAAGTGAATGAAAAAGATATGTGATATAAAACAGATATAAAAGGAAAAGAGAAAAACACATGAGTACATGCCAAAAATCATGAAGGTCTTCTAGTGACTCAAAATCCAGACACCATAAAAAATTATGTAAACTTTAAAGAAAAAAACTAAGTCTGATGTATAACAAAACATATGAAAACTTAGGGGAAAATGCAACTTAACATCACAAAAGACTAACCCCTCCAATTTACTCATTTCTAAAAGTTGACAAGAAAAAAAGTAAAATGCACAGTTTATAGAAAGAGAAATATACCTGGCCTTTCCATATATGAGAAGAGGTTTAGCCTCATTGATAATGAAAGCCAGGTACATTTAAAGTGCACCAGGTTGGCATTTCTTACCTCTAATTATTACAAACCTACCAAAGTTGGTAAATTCAGTTTGAAGGAAAGGCTCTGGAGACACAGGTACTCTCATACATTAGAGTCAGTTCTCTGCATCTTTGATGTCAACCAACCACCAACTAAAAACAACTTTTTAAAGTTGTGTCCAGTGCTTGCTTCAGCAGCACATATACTAAAATTTGTGTCTGTACTGAATGTGTAAACTTTTTTCCTTGTCATTATTCCCTAAAGAATATAGTATAACTATTTACATAGCATTTACACTGTATAAAGTCATAAGTAAAGATTTAAAGTATATGGAAAAATGGAGGCTGGAGGGTTAGCTCAGTGGTTTTGGCACCTGCCTGGTGGGCGTGGAGACTCACGCCCACCAGGCATCAATACCACATACCACAGTGCCAGGTGTGGTGGCTCACGCCTGTAATCCCAGCACTCGGGAGGCAGAGACAGGAGGATTGCTAAATTCGAGGCTTGTCTGGGCTACATACTGAGCTCAGAGCCAGCCTTAATTACAAAACAAGACTCTGTCTCAAAAAAAAAAAAAAAAAAAAAAAAAAAAAAAAAAACACTGTGCATAGGTTTTGTGCAAGTATGGTGCCTTTTCAGGCAGGCGCCAGAACCACCAAGTTAAATCCCTGGCCCTAGTATTATATTAAATGAATACACTTACAAAATTGTAAGCACTATATATAAAAATTATAAACATTAGATTTTAGAGTCTACAAAGTGGTCCTGGAACCAATTCTCTGTGGATGTTGAGGGACTACTTGTAAGAGTCTGAAATGGTGCAGTGCTCAAGAAGCAAAGCGCTTACCAAAATTACAAATGCACCACTCACTGACCAGCACTCCCACTTCTGGGGGGGGTATCCCACAGATATCTTTATCCTACATATGGATAAAGATACATATGGATAAAGATACATACCAAGTTTTCTACCACAATGTGATCTGTGATTGTAAAAGGCTGGCAACAATGCAAATAACCATGAGTAGGGGTTGGTTAAATAAATATGGTCTGTTTAAAATGTTCTCTATGAACTAATACTGGATAACTATGTACACTGTATGTTAATATGAAAAACAATCTCAAGAACATAAAACAAAAAAAAGGGGATAGAGTAGGTTACAGAGTATATTACATTTTATATAAAAAGTGTATATAAAGTATAGTAGCATTGGCTTTTATCTATGCAAATAAATAATGGACAACTATGAGAATGGTGGAATCCAAGACAGTTGGAAATCAGACTGTCAAAAATATACTTTGGCCGGGCGTGGTGGCTCACGCCTGTAATCCCAGCACTCGGGAGGCAGAGACAGTAGGATTGCTGAGTTCGAGGCTTGCCTGGGCTCCACAGTGAGCTCAGGGCCAGCCTGAACTACAAAGCAAGACCCTGTCTCAAAATAAATAAATAAATAAATAAATAAATAAATAAATAAATAAATAAATAAATAAATAAATAAATAAATAAATACACTTTGTATCATTTTACTTGTTGATTCATATAAACATTTTATCAATATGAAAGAACTTTGAACTACCTATGAATCAGTCAAAATTTAACAAGCATTAAGAAAAGTTTTCTCCCGGGCCAGAGATTTAGCTCAGTGGTTCTGGCACCTGCCTCACAAGCGCAAGGTCCTGAGTTCAATCCCAGTAACCACATACAATGCTGGGCGTGGTGACTCATGCTCACCAGCAATCAAAACCACATATCACAGTGCCAGGCGAGGTGGCTCATGCCTGTAATCCCAGCACTCAGGAGGCAGAGACAGGAAGATTGCTGAGTTCCAAGCTTGCCTGGGCTATATAGTAAGCTCAGGGCCAGCCTGAACTACAAAGTGAGACCCTGTCTCAAAAAAAAAAAAAAAAAAAAAAAAAAAAGAAGCAAATTCTAAGGCTCCAGCCCAAAATACCAAACCAAAAACTCTGGAACTGTAGATATAGCAACCCTGATAATAAACACTTTGAGAGCCTGATGCTTTTCAGAGGTTCACATGTATCACTAGGCTGCACTTAAAACAAGCTTCAGGGTTCTTTTGATGTGCTGCTAGTTTGGGACCACCCTTTGTTTTTAAAAAATTATTAATTATGTATCTTTTATTAGAAGATGTTTGCAGTACCTAATGATTAAATTTATTGTGGGTAATTTGTACATGTACAGCATAATATATCTTAATTATTTTTTGTTCTGGAACCACCTTGATAAGCAAACCTGAAGTAGACCTGGGGAAAATGTATGCAGTCTTCATGTGGTTGAGTTTCCTAGGAAACCTGCCCTCAAAATCAGATGGAAAACCCCTTATATTCTCAAATGAAATACAGTGGGGCTAGTTTACCTTATAAATTGTGTATACAGAGTAATTATTTTCAAATATATTTCATATTAAAGCAGTAAGAACTATACATTATTGACATTCAATTTAAAGATGTTCAGGATGAGAAAACTTTCATTTGTAAGTAGACCTACAGGCCTTGAGAATAAAAAATCAAAATGAAAGAAGCAAACAAAAAACACCTATGTATACAAATGTCCGATTATACTATCCAGTAACTTTACTTCAAATACATTAACCTTACTAACTACTCTGCATGAAAAAGCATCTAGCAATCTGTTTCCTTCTAAACTTTTTCAAAAAACAGGGTAAGAGCACAAAAATGAGAATTAACTTGTGTCATATACTGGTATAAATTTCCCAATGTGGAGTGTGATTGTGAGCTGTATATAAAATATACCAATGAAGAATTCAACTTAGCCAGGCGTGGTAGTTCACGCTTATAATCCCAGCACTCGGGAGGCAGAGGCAGGAGGATTACTGAGTTAACGAGGTTTGCGTGGGCTATATAGTGAGCTCAGGGCCTGCCTGAACTACAAAGTGAGGCCCTGTCTCAAAAAAAAAAAAAAAAAAAAAGACTTCAAATTAAAAGGGGGGGGGGTAAGAGTATATTCACAAACACTGACTTTTCATATTTTTATACATGAGCAGAAAGATCCACAAGATCTTATTCTGGGTAAATTATTCTACTTTACATAAATAGATCTAGAAATGTTTGCCTTTGTTTTGCAAAGTTATGGTGTTAAAAATTAGTGTTAACATTTTTCATATCCCATATTTCACTGAATCTAAGACACTATTTTTTCAAGACA
>PVIC010033127.1:8886-20406 GCA_004025085.1 Thryonomys swinderianus
CGGTAACCACATATAATGCTGGGCGAGGAGACACGCCCACCAACAATCAACACCGCATACCACAATGCCGGACGTGGTGGCTCACGCCTGTAATCCCAGCACTCGGGAGGCAGAGACAGGAGGATTGCTGAGTTCGCGGCAGCTTGCCTGGGCACCATAGTGAGCTCAGGGCCAGCCTGAACTACAAAGCGAGACCCTGACTCAAAAAGAAAAAAAAAAAAAAAAAGAAAATTCACAATAGTGCCATATTATTGTATCTCTAAAATTTTCTTCTGAAACATATAAATAATGTCATATTATACATTCCTTGAATTTTTACCAAAAAATTAGAAAGTTTCCTACTTACTATTTCATTTTCTTTAAGATGCCCCTGTGGAGGAAAAGTCCAACAGTAGTCTGTATTTGACAGACTGGTAAACAGGATCACTGCAAGCCTCCACGGAGAGTAGTATGTGCTAACTCTTCTAAGGGTTTTACTACTTTTTTAACTCTGTTGAAAATTCTATAAAAGGAGAAAACGTCATCCCCACTTTACAGATAAGAAGACTGAGCCACAGATATTAAGGATCCTACCCGAAGTCACAGCATTTGGATCTAAACCCAGGTTCCAGCTCCTGAGCGCACACCCAGCCAGTCAGCCAGCAGCTGCCCCCCTGGATAGAGAGTCTGAGCTCATGAAGACGGTGAGATGGCTGAGAGTTTGGATGACACCAGCCTCCCCCAGGGCCAGCTCTCAGGACAGCTGGGCTGAGATAGGGGGCCTGTGTGCCCGGGTGGGTGAGAGAAACCACCATCCTCATAAGCCTCTAGCAGCCCAGGAGGAAATGCTTGGCCTTAGGCACCGGCAGCTTCGCTCTTTCCATTCCAAACCATAAAACTAATAATTGAGCTTCAGTATCCATAGAGTGTGGGCTCCAGCACTGGATTTAAGCACTGTCTGTTATTTACACTATGTCTGGGTTTTGTTCCTGTTAGAGAAAAAGGGTGGTGATTAAAGCAAGAGGGAAAAGAAGACATTTCGAGCCTGGACTTGGCCCTGTATTTTGGCCCCTCATCGTAAGCCCACCTCCAGGGCTCCCCACCAGCACAGGTTCTGTGGTGTGTGCCCCCCCCAGTCTCGTCCCCTCAGTGAGGTGCCCAGGAAAGTACCAGAACATACAACAAGGAAACCAGATGCCAGGATTCGGCCTAACCCCTCAGAAACAGGCAGAAACCAGAGATGACCAGCCCTCCTTGCCGGAGGACACAGGACCACAGCCACAAACCATCCTCCCCATGGCTTCTCTGCCCCCCCCCATGTCTAACTACTTACCTTGAACTAGCTGCCAATCCAGGCCCTCTCTAGAGTGCCCTGGCCCTTAACGAAGGTCCCATTTTCACCTTCTGTTTCTGGACACACACACACACACACGCATTTAGCCCCATGAACCTTTCTGCCAGTCTCCTCATATTCCTTCCCACCTGGTATAGAGAGGGGTCCTTTAAGGAGACACACAAATGCTTCCTTCCCTGTAGGGTATCAAGACCCCCGAGTCACCCTCTACCTGCCCAGCCCTCAGCTCCCTGTTCAGAGCCACGCCCTCCCTGAAGCCTTCTCATCTCAATTGCAGGATCTCCGTCCTCCGTTCTGATTCCACAGAGCACTTGTGGCAGGAGTCAAGCAGTCCTTTACCACCGCAGAGCCTCGCCCTCTCTGTTTCTTCTCTCGGAAACACTCGCTATGTGTAAATTCTGTCCTTTTCCTTATTCCTCCTCCAGCTCTTATAAAATCCAATGGGCCCCAGGCGTGGTGGCTCAAACCTATAATCCCAGCACTCGGGAGGCAGAGGCAGAAGGATTGCTGAGTTCGAGGCTTGCCTGGGCTACATAGTGAGCTCAGGTCTAGCCCGAATTACAAAGCGAGACCCTATCTCAAAAAAAAAAAGATCCAATGGGCCTGCCACGGGGAAAAACTTGGGTTCGTTTTCACTTCCTCTTTGTGTCCCTTTAGTGTGGCTCTTTGGCCAGAGTGTTGTCCAAAGAAGAAAGGAGAAACATGTAAATGGGGAACAGGTGAGGGGGACAGAGGTCCGAAGGAAACCTAAACTGAAGGTACAAACCTTAGAGCTAAAGCATTAAGTAGATTATCCCTCTATCCAGGGCTCAAAGAGCCTGCAAGAAGCTTACTTCTGAGCTGAGAAATGAAATGAGAAACAGAAAACACACACACACACACACACACACACACACACACACACACATAGAAAGAAAACAGTGACCAGTGGGCTTTTTCTTCCTGGAGATTTTCAAATGCTACAATGCAGCCCAGAAGAGAGACGCCAGGAGATGGGTCTTAAAAGAGACAGAGGTGTTCTCAAGACCTATGTGTCCTGAGAAGCTCATCTGGTAGCAGAGGAGATAGGCATTTGGGACAACACTAGGAAATCATAAAGATGGTTCCATCAATCAGAGCTTCCTTTGTTCTGTATTTCTCAGGAAATTGAACTCACTCCAGACAACTAAGGGGCAACAACAAATGATCACCAGAAGCAGGACCAGCACGGTGGGGCCCTACCAGCTTAGCAGCTCATAAAATAATCAAACAAGAGTCCTGTTCCTTCACAGGCAGCAAGAGGTGGCTAGGTCTCCAAAAAATTCCAAGCCAACCAAGCTCCTTCCCTCCTCTGACAGTGGCTGGGACCTCCAGATCCTGAGATGAGAAATAATGCCCACTGGCATGCCCTGCACCAGAGGATGATGGGAGCTTTCCAAATGGCACAGGATTCTATAGATCAGTGTTCATCCCTGTTACTCTGCACATAACTGACCTAAAACTGAACAGTCCAAACCTGTTTCCCACCCCCCAGAGATGTGTGTAATTAGATCAAATGAGGACAGAATATGTATAAGTATCTGTTATACTGGGATGGCTGCCCAGAAAGGAAATGAACACCAGGAACTGGCCTGCCCTGGGCGCACTCTCTGTGCTGAAGGATTGTGGGCTGGGACGGGAAGAAGAGTTACCTTCGATAGCACCGTGCAATATGACTTTTTCTGAGTAGACAAATGTTTTGTATAATTCTGCTCCTACAGCCTATGTTTAGTGCACCGTCAGCATTTCCTCTGGCCTTCTGCACTGAAGGCGACCTTAGCAGACCAGGACCTGAACTAGAACTTCATGCTGGGATTTTTCCCCTTCTCAAATCTTTGTCTTCCTACTGACATAGAGCCAGGCCTTTCCTAAATGGCATCTCCTTCTAAGTATCCCACAAGAGAATGCATGGGGTGAGAAAGCATACAGAAGTTATAATCATGTATCGGTATCTCCCTCAATAGGAGAGACAAAAGAACACAGATAATCGCAGGACACACTTTTTTATTTCGTTATCCAATGAAGATTTCTGCATTGGGCATTGTTGGAACAATGGATCATAGCAAAAATTATTATCCACCTAGGCATCAGAATTGCAAAACTATTCATATGAGTGAACCAGAAAACGTATATACACTTCAGGAAAAGAAAAGCAATATGATGTCTTTGCAAGAGATGATGTTCCTTTCATGTGGGGGACCCTACAAGGTGTCATATATTGTAGAAAAGCCACTATATTGCCAGCCCTCAGAGAAGAAATTGAAAATGCATGTACAGCAATCTCAATGACCAAGGTTTCTTTAGTACCAGTTTGCCACACTCTAAGCACCTCTTGTAATTGTAGAGGGCAAAAGTAATGTATTAATTTCACGATATCTTAATAAATTTAGTATTAAAATATTTATAAAGGGTTTTTCTTTCCCTGAAGTGTAGATACATTTTTGGTGACTTTGTATGTATCTTAAAACCATGTCTGGGCTAAAGTCACCTCAAAGCTAGAACAGGACAATAGACATCATATTTCAATATTGGGTTGAAGCAATATAATACTAACATCTGTTGTTCTTCTCTATCTTAAAAAACAAAAACAGGACTGCAGATAAAGCTCCATGGGAAACCATTTGCCTAGCATGCACAAGGTCCTGGGTTCAATACTTTATACCATAAAAATAATTACACATATAAAAAAATAAACAAACAAAAACAAAAAGAGAAGTCCTCTTGTATGAATAAGAACAAAGGAAATTCCATACATAACTGAGCATGTAGACACTCAATAAAATGTGGCTGGTTTATCAGCAGCTATACCCAGACCCTAAGTTACTTGGACCCCAAAAGAAACACAAACAAAAGTGTTGTCTTCACTTCCCAAGATGTAAGGGGAAAAGCTGTTTAGAGCTGCATGGACACAACGGTCAGCGGACAAGGATTAGAGTGACGTCGCCCTGCTCAGCAGCTGCACCTCCTCCAGGTAGCCAAGTCCCAGCCTGCGTGTGCTGCCTAACACCTGAAACTGAAGACTATTTGGAGAGGAATTCTGCTCCCTTTTCCAAACTTCTACTACCAAACATGTCCATTCAAAAGGCAAATTTAGGTGGGCAGAGCAGCATGCTAGCTTCCTTTCTGGACTACTCCCCATGGACTTTCTATATGGCTGCTAGGTTTGGTCGTAGGGAGAGAAAGGCACGGGTGGCTACTATCCTTGCCTTCCAGAGCCCTGTGCCGGTAGCCAACCACAATCAAGTGCCTCTTTTCCTGAGCCGGGGATGATGGCACATGCCTATAATCCCAACACTCTGGAGGCCAAGATAGGAGGATCATAAGTTCAAGTCCACCCTAGATGATTTAGTGATTTAGTGAGACCCTATCTCAAAATTAAAAAATAAAAGGGCTAGAGATGTAGCTCAGCATGAAGGCCCTGGGTCCAATTCTCAGCACTAGAAAAAAAAAAATGTATTTCCATGCCTAAGAAAAGAGCATGCAGGAGAACAGAGGTAATGGGTACTATCAGAGAGCAGCAGGCCTCACTCACTGGAAAGGGCGCTTGAACTGGCAGGATTAAGCAGGTAGATGTGCATCTTGTGCCTCTAAGGAGGACTGGGGCTGCAGGACAATCAAACTGCTTGCTCTCGGGAGCCACGAACAGTTTGCTGAGGCACCAGGAGAGGCTGAGAGGGGTTGTCTTGATCAGGGATATGAAGCAGATGCTGTATTGAGTTCCCCCTATTGTATCTCTCACAGTGAGACCCTTCCTTGGAGTCTGTGCACCTGTCAGGCACCTACAAATGAACTCTTCCAAGGCTGTGAGCCCACAAACCCATTTGCTGAGGTTCACATCTAGATGTGCTTTTCTTCTGGGAAAGTGATCCATGCTTTCATAAGATTCTTGACAAGGTCTATGATTAAAAGCAAAGATGACAAAAAAATACTTAATAATCCACTGAGTAACCTGAACATAGCCTGCAGTGTAGAAGCTATGTCTTCCCCCTCGCTTCCCCTGCATAGAGCTTAGTGCCTATACAGATAGGTGGGTTTTTAGGACTGGCAGAGCTGAAATGAGACCACTGTGTGCAGGAGGCAGCGGAAGAAGATAGGAAGAAACCACCATTTTCACCACCAAAACAAATATCTTGTGTATTGATGTGTCCAGAACAATGGGTTAGACTTATAAAACCAGTACCTCTGTCCCGAGGGCACAGGAGAGAGCGTCTTCCCAGCCTCCCATTCCCCGACTCACTATTGCAAATCAAAGTCCCTAAATGTAGAAACAAGTCACTCAGGGAAATTCACTATAATCCCCAGACTGGGTTCAAACTTTAGTTGGCAGTTGCCTAGCAACAGGTAGCCCTGAAGACATATCACCAAATTGAGATGCTGGAAGGGCATTTTGTGGACACATTGGCTCTGAAAACCAGGTCCCACATAAGCCTGTCTGCCAAGCCTTTTTGAGGCTGTTCAGAGAAACAGTGGATTTGCAGCACAAAGGAGGCCAGAAGGGGAAGCTGGGAAGGTGTCCCAGTGGCTGTGCATTTGTCCACCACTGGGAAATAGGCAGGAGAAGGGAAACAGGATGGAAGGAGCAGGCAGCCTCTGCAGAAAAGCCAATAAAGTGCCTCTTCAATTCCTTATTTAGATCTTCCAAGCAATGCTGAGCAGCTCCCAGTAGTTCCGTAAAGATGTACACAGTTGACTTCCATGAGGATGGTAGTGTTGCGAACAGCAGGGAAGCAGCCTCTCTAAGATTTAGTGTTCAGACCCTGTAATATAGCAACATGAAGAGGGGAAAAGGAGGGAAATGGGTCCCCTGGATCTAGCAAGGATCAGAAAAGAGAATTGAAGCCCATAGGAAGAAAAGAGAGACTTCAAGGGAAAAGAAGAAGGTGGCAAGTGATCCTTTCTCCCTGACTCCTGACTCATGCATGGAAGGGCAACTTGAACCTACAGACCCACTGTGACTCCTGGCAACTCCAGAAACCTCCATGGAGGAACACATCAGTAGAACAGAGCAGTGTATGCAGCAGACTGCAGTGGCTTCAGACCTCCTCAGGGAGAGCTCAGTTGGCCAGTAGCCATCTTGGAGAGGGCCAAACTGAGCTCAGGAGTCAGGGCAGCTGTGGGCTGGTTCCATCAGGGTGAGGCAGAACTGAATTCAAGCTAACAGGAGGTCAAGGAGCCAAGTTTAAGACACCAGGAGGCACACAGGGTATTGTACACTGAACAAAAAAACAGGTTCCAGCCTCACGGCCAGAAACTTCACAACTAAGCTTGAGCTTCACAACTAAAAAGGCAGAATTGCTAGGATTATCCACTATTCTTCCGTAAGTCTATGGATGGCTTGTTGGGATTCATCAATACAGATCTGGACTCTGCTCACTTTGTCTACCAGTGACAGCAGAGACATGCCTTGAAGTGCACTTTCTTTTCTCTTATTTTCTTCTCCTTCTTTTTCCCTAATTTTGGTTTTGTTTCTTGATTATTTATCCTTGTTTTTATATGACTGTTATCACAGACTCTAGTTTTTTTGTTGTTGTTCTGATCCATTCTTCTTTTTATTTCTTCCTTCTCTCTTTCCAGGGGGCAATAAGGTGGAACAATTTGAAACCCACCCATCTGGACTTTCTGTAGTGGTAACAGTGGAAGTAACAAAGCAGACAATTGAGGCAGAAATAGTTTCTTGGATAATTAGAGAAATGAAGGCCATAGTAAAAGACATGAGTGACTCTAGAGCAGATACAGATGAGAGAGAGAGAGAAACTTAGGAAAATGATAGAAGCCATGAAGCTCCAACATAGGAAAGAAGTGAAATTCTTGAAACAGATATTGAGGAAATTAAAAATTCTAGCCAGGCGTGGTGGCTCACACTTGTAATCCCAGCACTCGGGAGGCAGAGACAGGAGGATTGCTGAGTTCGAGGCTTGCCTGGGCTACATAGTGAGCTCAGAGCCAACCCGAACTACAAAGCGAGACCCTGTCTCAAAAAAAATTCTATTGAAGGGCCAGAGGATTCACTCAGTGGTTCCGGCGCCTGCCTCGCAAGCTCAAGGTCCTGAGTTCGATCCCCGGAAACCACATACAATGCTGGGCATGGAGACTCACGCCCACCAACAATCAATACCACATACCACAGTGCCGGGCATGGTGGCTCATGCCTGTAATCCCAGCACTCGGGAGGCAGAGACAGGAGGATTGCTGAGTTTGAGGCTTGCCTGGGCTACATAGTGAGCTCAGAGCCAGCCCGAACTACAAAGCGAGACCCTGTCTCAAAAAAAAAAAAAAAAATCTGCTGAAGGTATACACAGCCAAACGAGCTAATATAAGGCAAGAATGTCAGACATAGAAGGCAAGATTTATGGTTAGTGATCACGAATATAAAGATTTCTTTAAAATAGCAAAAAAATCTATCCAATAGACATTAAATGATGCAAAAAAGGATAACATAAGAGGGGCCAGGATTAGCTCAGTGGTTCCAGCGTCTGCCTCACAAGTGCAAGGTCCTGAGTTCAATCCCCAGCACACCACATACCACAGTGTTGGACTTGGTGGCTCACACCTGTAATCCCAGCACTCAGGAGGCAGAGGCAGGAGGACTGCTGTGAGTTCAAGGCTTGCCTGAACTACATAGTGAGCTCAGGACCAGCCTGAACTACAAAGTGAGACCCTGTCTCAAAAAAAAAAAAAAAGAAGAACATAAAATTGAGCAAAAAGTTTGATGGTTAAAAAAAGGAAACAAAGCCTATGTAAGAAGGGGGCAGGGAGTTGTAAGGAGGGCAGGGAAATGGGAAAAAATGAGAATTAAGTCATGTCAGGTACTGGCATATTGATTGTGATTATAATGTGTATATAAAATGTACCAATAAAATCAATTTTTAACAAAATTGATCAGAGTCAATGAAAAAGCAGGAGACAGTAAAAGTGACATTAAAAAAAAAACCTATTCACAGAAGTAATGGCAGAAAACCTCCCATCAGAGAAAAAGAATTTGACATAAAAATAAATGAGTCATATAGAACTATAATTATTCATGATAAAAAATCTACACCAAGACACATAACAATCAAGATTCCATAAATTAAACACAAGAACATAATATTAAAAGCTATTAGAGAAAAGAAAAAAATCATCTATGAAGGAAAGCCCATCAGAATCACAGCAGACTTCTCTTTTTTATTGTGATATAGGCACATTTTATATATACATCATGATCACACTCAACATTCAGAATTTTCACAGTATACAACATGATTTAATTCTCATTTTTCCCACTCCCCTACCCACCCTACAATTTCCCACCCCCTACATACATAAGTTTATTTCCCCTTTTTTTAACCATCACAATTTTTTCTTTCCCCTCATTATTTACCCATACCCCCCTTAGGATATTTTCTATTTTACAGTGACTATCACATTCTAGGACTTATTCACATTTTCAATTTCTTATACCAGACAAAAAATATGATATTTACACATCTGTGACCTATTTATTTCACTTATGAGTATGTCCTCAAGGTACATCCATTTGAGTATGAATGACTCAAACTTATCATTCTTTATGGCAGAATAATACTCTATTAAAACGCACACATATCTTCCTATTCAGTCTAGAGTTGATGGGCATTTGAGTTGTTTCCCAGATTTAGCTATTACAAACTGAGCTACTATAAACATGGGTGTACATATGTTGCTTTGATATGAATCTTTTAATTCTTTCATTGTATCTCTAGTAGGGGAATAGCAGGGTCAAATGGGACCTCTAATCCTTTTTTTTTTTTTTTTTTTTTGAGAAATCTCCACACTAATCTCCATAGTGGTTGTACCAACCTACATTCCTACCCTGGAGAAGGGTTCCTTTCTCTCTGCAGCCTTGCCAACACTGGTTGCTGGCTAATCTTGAGGTAGAAGCCATTCTTTGTGGAGTGAGATGAAATCTCAGAGTTGTTTTCATTTGCATCTCTTGAATGCATAGCAGACTTCTCAACACAAACCTTCAAATCAAGGAAAGCTTGGAATGAAATATTTCTAGCCCTAAAGGAAAACAAATTCCAACCCAGACTGGTGAACTCCACAAAACTATTTTTCAAAATTAATGGAGAAATAAGATTTTCCCATGACAAAGAACATTTCAAGAAATTTCATGACCACCACTCCAAAATGTTCTGGAGGGCATTCTACAAATAGATAATGAGGACTATAACTCCCTGAACTTCAGCAGAATTAATCCACCAGGCAAGGCAAGCAATTGAATGGAGGGAAAGAAAATAAGGATAGGTCAATACATATCAATGTAAATGGTCTCAGTGTACCAATCAAAAGAAACAGACTGGCAGAACAGATCAAGAAGAAAGATTCAACAATATGCTGCATCCAAGAAATACATTCAGTTCAGAAAGAAATTCATATTTCTATCTTAAAGTCAAAAGATAGAAAACAATACTCCTCATGACAGGGAACTGGAAAAAACCAGGGGTAGCTATTCTATTTGGAGAAAAAGTGGATTTCAAGCCAAGACTGATAAGAGAAACAAAGAAGGTCACTACATCCCTGTAAGGGGAATCATACAAGAGGAAGAGATAACAATCATAAATATATATGCACCAAATACCAGCTCACTTAACTATATAAAGAAATTATTAAACATGAAAAATCAAACACTAATACAATTGTAATGGGGAGCCTCAATATCCTACTGTCACAAATAGATAAACTAGACAAAATATTAACAAATATCGAACCAAATCAAACTTTTAAACAAATGGACTTAGTAGATGTCTATAGAGTCGTCCACCCCAAAATATCAGAATGCACACTCCTCTCAGCTGCACATAGGATATTCTCCAAAACAGACCATATGCTAGCCCATAGAACATGCTTAAGTAAATGCAAAGGAACTGAAATTATCCCACACATATGATCAGATCATAGTGCAATGAAATTAGAAATCAATGACAAGAGAAAGCACAAAAATCTAATAAACACATGGAAATTAAATAGCACCCGCCTGAACAACCAATAAGTCATAGATGACATTTAAAGAAGACTTTTTCTATAATTAAACAACAATTCCAATAAAGCATAACAGAACTTCTCTGACTTCTCAAGGAACATTTATAGTGGTGAATTCTCATATCAGAAAAAAAGCACAAACTCAAATAAATAACTTAATGTTGAATGTCACGTATCTAGAGAAAGAGAAGTAAGTCAAGCCCAAAGCTCATATCAGAAAGGAAATTACAAAGATGAGAGCAGAAAGTAATTCAATGGAGACTAAGAAAACCACACAAAGAATTAATGAATCAAAGAGTTGATTCCTTGAAAGATTAAATAAAATGATAGCCTTTGCCAACCTTATCCCCAAAAAAGAGGAAAGAAAAACTCAACTCCATGCAATTAGGAATGAAAAAGGTGAAATTACAACAGATTCTGTAGAAATCTAGAAGATCACCATATGTACTTCATGAACCTGTATTATGATGACATGAAAAACACAGAATATAGTGGAATATTACTCTGCCATAAAGAAGAATAAACTAGCTAAATGGATGTATCTTGAGACTATACTCTTAGGTGAAATAAATCAGACACAAATGTTTAAATGCCACATCATTTCTCTGATGTGAGAAACTGAAACTAAAAATAAGGACCAAAATGTATAACAAATATGGGGAAGTGGGAAGAAAATATCCAAATGAAAAGGGTAACAAGGGAAGGGAAAAGAGGAAAGAAAGAAGGGGCAAGAAAAAAGAGAACAGAAAGAAAAAATGGAAACAAAGCTTTTGTAAATATGGAAAGAAAGATGGGTTGAATGAGGGGTGAGGAAAAAAGAGGGAACCAGATATATCATTTATAAGCATAAATTCCTTAATGTCATTCTGTATGTCAAAAATGTACCAATAAATGTTTTACTTTAAAAAATAAATTAAAAATCTGCTTAGTGGCATGAAGGCTTGGCTGACCCCATGCCAAGCCCTGCTCTAAAGTTGTCATCATGCAGCTCAAACTTCTTCTGTGCTGCATACACTGGCACACCTGTACCCTTCTCAAAAGGCTGAAGCCGGAGGATCTCTTGAGGCCAGGAGTTCAAGACCAGCCTGGGCAGCACAGCAAGACCTTCTTTTTCATGAAAAAAAGAAAGAAAGGAAGAAAGAGAGAAAGGAAGGAAGAAAGAAAGAAAG
>PVIC010033128.1:0-20309 GCA_004025085.1 Thryonomys swinderianus
TTATGCTCAGTGAAATAAGCCAAATGCAGACAGACAGCCTTTTGATATGACAGGATTCATTGGAAGATTCATTGTGCTGGAGAACTGGGTTGCTCTAGAAGCTGCCCAGAAAGACAGGGTTGAAATGAGAGGGAAAATGTTGCCAATCAGTCATTCCTGCACTTTTGAGTGTCAGATTTTTACTTTCTTAACTTTCATGAAGGGTAATTTAAAATCCCCAGTGAGGGTGGTGGCGGTAAGCATAAAAAGTAATCAGTAAAATCTATTTCTCTCATTCAGATATTGTAAGCACAGAGACTCAGAAGAAATGGAGAGTAAAGACCTTACATGGCTCATGGAAGCACGTAGTTCCAAGGAAGCAGTATGCTTCCTGTTGTGCTTGGTGATCCGACTCACCATAAGGAAGACACAAAGAAAAGCCATGCTGCACCTGACCTGGGTGTTCTGCCACAATTAAAAGGATGCATCTTTCTTAGCCAAACTGCTTTGGCAAGAAGTGTCTCATCCTAAGGACATGTTGCTCACAGTGAGAATGTCAGTGGTAGATGGAGTAGCATAAAGGTTGCAGAGATGTGATATAATAAGCATGGTGTTATTTTTTATCAGCATCCTTTCTTGGAAGTGGACAACTCCCCATTCTTTGTCCCATTCAACCCAGATAGGGGGATCAGTGTCTTTCCTATCTTGTGGCCAAAGCAGCAGCTCTGAGCCATATGTAATGTATTATGTTTTCTCATCCTTCATCCACACTTAATAGCCCATGGGCAAATGGGAGCAAATGGGATCAGACTGAACTCTCGTGAGATTTTTGTCCCATTCTAGCACCTCCTCTGATATCACTGAATACGTGATCCTGGGGTCTTCTGGAACTATCATGCAGAAAAAAGCCAAGAGTGAAGGCAGGAATACAGAAGCAGAGCTCAATGATATGAGCAAAGATAAAGACGTACTTAAGGAATCTGTATTGTAGGATCCCTATTTTACTAAACTCAAACCTACCCATCTTGAATTATCTAGATAAGAAAGTACCTTCCTTTCACCTCCAAATCTATGCTTGGTTCATTTTCTTCTGCTTTCTATTAAAGAATTTTGGTTACCAAAATGGTATTTGTAAAAAAAATAATATTGTACATTTAAAAATGATACATTTTGGAAAATCAAAATGTTTATATATGATGTATAATGATGTTTAGCCCTTGGTTTTTATTTACTGGTGGTTTCACTCAACTCAATTTATTGATAATGTTATTTAAGATATCAGAAATTCTCAGACAAGGGGAAGGAATAAATATGATACAGAAAGAAAATAAAAGAGCATGTATAGAGGGGGGGAGGGGGGAGTGGGTGGGGATATGGGTAAAAATGAGAATTAACTTGTGGCATATACTGGTACAAATTTCCCAATGTTATATGTGATTTTGAGATGTATATAAATTGTACCAATAAAGAATTCAATTAAAAAAATAAAAATAAAAATAAAGAAATTCTCAGACAATAGCCTGCTCAGACAAACTAATAATATCTGTCTAATCATTGTATTTCTAAGGGATATACACTCTATTTTGCCAATAGAACGGCTGTGACAAGGGATCTTGCTAAATATATGTAGCTCCTGGTCTGAGAACTGTCTCTTCAAATATATATTATCATGATTATAGGATTCAGGAAAGGTGCTCCCTTTAATTCTAGCAGACAAAGTTCAATTTCATCTGGAAAAATAATTGTAAATACCTATGATAAATCTCTCAGAGGACTTTGCTGATCCAATACTTTGAGGCAACTAATGTTCTGCCCTCAATTTTATTTTTATTGTTTTTTGAATGATTAATATACAGGTGCTGACTAATAATTTCTTTCGGAGAATAGGATTGAGATGTTATTGATGGGTTTAGAAATGGTACTTGAAGATATATTATAATAACTATAGAGCTTAAAACATTAAGCCAGTGATGGGAAAAGAAGGAGGAAACATGTAAGTAAATCTAAAGCACCACTTCGAAATAAAAATTATGCGTGACTATTTTGACAATGGATGACAAATTGTTATTGGTTGTGGTGCTCAAGCATTTATAAATGTGTTGTCCGATTGAAAAAGTGGAAGAGATATGAACTAAAACCAGACCCTCTCTTATGAGATTCCAATTTTGCAAATTGTGTTTAAGGGAATTAATACCAGTAAAGTTGTTTCCAATAAAAGATTGATTTTAAACGTCTTTTTTTTCTGTTACAATTCCAGTGAGAAATCATGTCTTGCTAAGTTTGGAAAACACCCCAAACCTTGGATTTTAAGAGGCTTCTTGAACTCTGACACCATAAGCCGATTTTTTAAAAATAATCTGTGCTAGAGACCTTCCTAAGGTGAAGACAACAATAGCAGTTGAAATGACCTCTGTCTGCTTGGAGAAATCTATTAAGATTTTATATGATGGGTACAAGGGATACAGATTTCCATTAAATCGAGTGGGCAGTCAAGAATATATTTCCTCCAGCATTGGACAATGCATTATAGCAAAAGAAAACAATGCAATTAATAACGGTATTAAGAATCTGTCGCATTTGTCTCACCTGTGCCCCCTTTGTCCCAAAAGAAAGTCAAGGACGCACATTACTCAAAACATGTACTTTAAAGAATATTTAACACCACCATAAATTCAGCCCGGTTTGCATCTTTAAACAATTCTCACTTATAATTAAGTAGAATGTGATAAAGCAGAAAACAAGGTCATCTCCTAGTGAAAACGCCTGATCAGGAGGAGGAGGCAAGGATTGGAATTAGTTTAATAGCACTAATAGATATCAATATTCTACAAACAACTTATTCAGATTATTTCAGGGGTTCAATTTTGATAACCTGTAAAATAAGAAAAAGTTCAAGAAATAATCTGTAATGTTTCTTTACATTTTAAAAGTGACTTAAATTATAGTTGTGTAGACCATATAAGCCTCTTTAATAAACAGTATAGACATAATTGCTTAATTCTGCTTAAATAAAATACTAATAAAATGATAAAATATATGAGTTAAAATTTTTTATTCTAATTGTATAAATTCACATTATTCTATTACTGCATAGTACTGTATACATGTATTAAGGTATAAAATTTTAAACCAAAGAACCTACAATGTTCTTCTCTCAGATTTGTCTGTTTAAAGACTAGCAGATGAGGGTAAATTTTTCTCGTTTCTGTTTCTTCCTAGTCCTACATTTCTTGTCCTACTTGAAAGCTAAAAATGTCATTATATTCTAAAATCCTGTCTTAAAACATTTTCTAAATAAATTGGAACATAGATTACATTTACATATATCACTATTGTATGTTGTCATAAAGTATTATGTATTGATTTGAATACAGTGATCTTGAATAGTGGGTTAGCTTTGAGTCAAGTTGCTTTCCTTATGACTTTATTATTGTATATGATCCAGCTCACATGACTACCCCAGTGTGTTTATACACTCTGTTCATTTATCTAAGTACTTACAAATAAACCTTTAAATTTTTTCTGCCATTTTATAAGATAAAATTTTGATGATGAATTGGATAATATTTCCATAGACTCAACATATGCTATTATGAATCATAAAATGGAAAATAGCAGTAGAATAGAGATACTGGGACAATATCACCTTAACCAGATTGTCAAAGTGAGACAAATTGACATCATTCCTTTTTCACAGGATCTACTGAGAAAAACACAATCTCACTTCTGCGATGTTCTTGCAGAATGCATAACATGAACCTCATCATGAGGAAACATCAGACAGACTCAAATAACTGGTCTCCATACTTCCAAAATTTCAAAGTCATAGAACACAAAGGACAGCTGAGCAATTATTGTAGGTTACAGGGTAGTGAATAGACCCAGTAACTAAGTGGGACGTATGAACTTTAATGAGGTTCTATGCTGAAAATAAAAATCATCATAGAGGGTATTTTGGGAGCAACTGGTGAAGCTTGCTTGTGGACTGAGGATTAGAGAGTGATACTACATCAACTTTAAGTCCCCTTTTGATAAATACACTCTATTTTACAGAATCTGTTGTGCTTAGGAAATACTGGTTGAAAGTATTTACAAGTAAAAGGCTATAGTGTCTGGCTCTTACTCTCTACTGTCCAAATCATTTAGGAAAAAAAAAAGTGTGTATTGAAGAGAGAAGTTGAGAGTGAAGGACAGAGGAAGAAGAATAAATAGGACAAATGGAAATGAAAAATGGACTCTCAGAGCACTATCAAATGCATATAGTAGTGTTTAGAACACAGCCTAGTATGACCTAAGAGCCTCATAAGAATTGTGTTACATGGAAAACACACCCGGTAGATTTTCAATAAATGGCATCACTCATAGTATTACAGTGAATTCGCTCAAGAGGAGCTCTGTAATTTTTATGTTTTAGATGCCTAAGAAAAACTTTAGCTATGATAATATTGTTCATATTACATTATTCCAGGGCATTAATTCAACATTTATTAAACTAAATGCAGGAGCTCTAGTGTACAAGAGTGAATCTGTGATTAAATAAAAGGTACAATAGAGAGTAATTGTTTTTAATTCCTTGCTATTCTTTTCAAAGCTCTTTAAATGTACTCAGCCACTGTACACTAATTTTAAATGATCAACTCATACAGAGTAACTGGAGTATAGTTTTAACTCGCTGAATATTACTCACATAGTTCAAGCTTCCACATCAAGTTAAGCATACAGATTTTTATGAAGCTATTTTGTAGATACTTGAGAGTTTTCCTTTTAATACTTTCATATAATTATAATTAGTTCAGAAGGCCCAGTAATACTTTGAGATAATTGTGCATAAATTAATTGCTAAAGGGCACAATTAACTTTTTATTAACGTTTGTGATAATAAACACTCAACTTGGTTTCAAATATTTCATAAATTATATTCCATATTTTAATTGTTCCTATATTAAGTTTTAGTACTTAATGTCCTTGAATATTTGCCTTGGGGATCAAAGCAAACATCTGAACATGCTTAACCTGTGAGAAAACCTGCCTTCAACTAGACAGTGTGGAATGAAGCAAGGCCCTGGCTCAGGGCTCCAAATTTCTGTCATGGGCAAAGATGATTTCCAATAGAAGAAACTTTGGGTAAGGACAAGCCTGTGACAAAAGCAATGTTTATCTCTTTAAGAAAATCACGATTCTTAACTACTGAAATAAATCATCACCCCAGAGTCCCCTTCTGATTCCATTTTGTTCAATCTTGAGTTAAACATCCAGGTCACGATGGGTTGTTCACAATGCAAACTGTTCAATGCTTTGGGATCTCCCTCCACTCATTAAAACTGCTTAATTCCTCCAAGAGATCTTTTGCCAATGTGTAGGGGATCAAGACTGAGACTGAAGGGGAAGTGAGAGGAGGGGAAATAAAAATTAAGATGTGTTATGTATGTATATAGACCAACTCCCCATGATGAATGCAATCATATGCTGCAATATGAACTAATAAAAACAGTAAAAGAAGCCTTCCAATTTTCCTATGTTGAGGGCACAAACCTCCCTCCCTAATACTGGATGCTATGCATGAGAAGAGGGGTGGTGTCACCATGCTTTGAAACCTTTTGATGAAATCCTGCTAATTTCAGGAAGAAACATACACCTCTCCCTCATTTCCATTCAGTGCTTTTGGGTCAAAAAAGCTCTCTTTAATGGTGTTATTAAATATTTAGATACAAATTTCCTTAACCAAGAGGCATTTGTACAATTAGCTGATGTAATAATTGACTGTATTTTTACACTTGAAACCTTTTTGCCAGTGGCATCTATTGTGTGAGCTTTGTTATTCAAGTGACATTGAATAAGAAACCAGAAAGTCTTTCTGAGAAAGGACAGAAAGAGCCACCAAGAAACTGAGCCCTCCACATACAACCTGTGCTTTGGGATGCCTCCTAGCCAAGCTATGAAAAGGAAGGAGATGGAAAAGCCAGAACCTGGGGGACAAGGACAGATAGGGTGAGGCAAGGCCAGAGAGTCACAGAAGCCCTGAAATTTAGTAGTGGAGGATTCACTGTAAGTAGATTCCATGAAGAGACAACATGATTCTATGGAAAGTCTACAAGAGTCTTTATATACTTACATGAAAAATAAAAATTAAGTTTAAGAATAGCAAAGTATCCATTTGTGAGATTTCTATTATATATTCTTTAATGCAAAAGGAAAGCTGTGAAACTTTTATCACTATGTATATATACATACATATATATAGTTTATATAATAGATATGCATACATATTTTCAGGTGCACAGGAAATGTCTTCCAGGAGAGAGATTGGGATTGGAGAATATGAGAAAATAGAAACTTTTTATATTTTTATATTATTTATTCATATTATATTATTTATCATTTCATTTCTCTAAACCATTTCCATCTAAGAAAGATATAAGGTAAACCAAATATGTGATTTTAAATTTTTAATAGTCACATTTAAAAATAATGGTGAAATTTAGCTTAATATATTTATAGCTGTATATTATTTAACCTTCCATCAGAAAAGCTGGATTATCTGAGCATGTCATCAATACAAAATTATTTAGAGAATTTACATGAATTTTTCTAGGGGAAATATATAAAATCTGTTGTGTCCCAGATACTTCTGTCCACTTCGCATGTTCGGTAATGACATGAGGAGAGTGGCGGTCAGAATGGATGGTGCCTTTCTGCACTGCTTACATTACTTTATATTCTACGATGAAATACAAATATACATTTAAAAATGGTTATGTGCCAGGAAAATAACTGCCTGGACCAGCCCCTCTGTTTCTCTCCATTGATAGGCCTCATCCCTTCCTCATTTAGTGATCTCATTAAGTTAATGGAAGCAGATCACTTTCTCATCAAGGTCTAAACCACCTTGGTACCAAATAACAACAACTCTTTTAATCTCTTTCCACTTAAGTCCCGGGCCCAATAAGCATGCACAGAACTCATTAATACTGATAAATATTAAAGAAGGAAATAAATCACAGTGCCTGTGCTTCACAAGTAGCATGGACCGTTGAAAGCAAACACAATGAACTCTGGGAAGCAGGGAGCCAATTGCAGTGTCACCCACAAGCACAGCCCTAGTGCAGAAGGAAACTGGACGGAGCTGAGCAGAGAGGGAGGACTTGACACGGGCAGAACCGGGGCCAGAAACAGAAGAGTTGACAGGACTGAACGATGAGCGAGCATTGCACCCTTGCTGAAGAGACAGTTAATCGCACTGTCGATAACAGAAGAACTCCTAGATGTCCTACACCCAATGTTAAACAAGAGCAAATGCTTCTTTCATTTGTTTTCACTTTCTGCGAATTTAGCCAATGGCAGAAAAAGTCACTGAAACTAGGAAACATACTCCCATTGAGACCATTTTCCTACTGCCCACAGCACTCTATCCTGCTGCTTTGTAACAAACAGCCACCACCTTCTTTCTAAGAAATACCTCCTTCTACTACCGTAGCAGTACAAAGCCAAGGGAACGAGCAAAGCAGACTCATTTTACAAACTGACTGCATTTTATCCTCTTTGTTCCAAACCCAAAGTCCTATCATTATCCTGAAGACCTTGTGAGAAAGGATTTCAGTGCCCTGTGGGCTCCTCATTATAAGGCATCAAGGCCCAGGGCTCCTCTTCCTGAAAAAATTCATTTGGTTCAGGAAACAGGCTCATGTAGCCTCTTAAGGCCACTGTGCACACAATATATTCAGTGCACAAACACTCATGTACTCACACCAGGCAAAATACAGGGATACTCCACAAACATGCCCAGAAACAAATGCTATACACTGATCTGTGACAACCCTAAAATGTTAAATCATTTGCTGTAGGTTTTAATGAGCTTCACTTATATTTAAAACTTTAAGATGGAACTTTGTCAGTGCACTAAACAAATTTTTAATTTTTTTAAAAACTAGGTCTAGTGTGTGTGCTTCTTTATTTTTCTGTGTCATTTTTTCCATATGTTTTTAATTCTTCCATGCTGCTAAAGTAGTCAATCTATGTTTTAAACACAACCATTAAAAAGAAGAAACTGCATACACTCCTCAAAAACAACCACAACAAAACTTAGCCTAATTCTCTCAGTGTTTTCTTTAGTAACTACCTGTTATCATGTATACATATATAAGAAATATACATGACATATATAAAACAACATATATATAAACAGCAAAATAAATATGACTATGTCTCAGTATATGCAACTGTGATTATTTATGTACACATGCATTATGTATGTTTAAAATGAAACAAGTTCTTGATCAACTTTGAATGCTGATGAGCTGAAAGCATTTCTTTCCTTGTTTCTCTCTCTTGGAGTGGGGAGGTGAGAGGGCCCTGTTCTTAACCTGCATGTCAAAACTTCTTTCAAGTGATTTTGGCGATATTAGCTCATGTTCCTATGCAAGAAATCTTTGGTCTTCCTGAAAGAGTCTGCCTTTTTTAGAAACATGACAAGGCCCACAACACTACAGCACAAGTCATGTAGGATCAACATGTGATCAACATGACATTTTTACACACCAACCTTGAAACATGACCTGCATCAGCACTGAAGGAATATTTTGCACAGAGTTGTTTTTTGGTTTTGTCGGTATTTCTCTTTGGACCCTCAATAGACCCAGCTGAAACATGTGCTCTTCTCTTTCTGACAGATGATAAACATGCCTGTGCCTAGGAGGATGACTTCTTCAAGTGCACTGATCTGTTGACTCTTAAGTACCCTCAACAGTGGTTATTTCCCCTCCCCATTTCTTTGTTACCTCTTACATCTTGGCCACGCTGCTATAGTTGGTGAGAGTAGAGTCGTGTAATGTGTGGTAGGGTTCAAGGACCTGAACTTCCTGTTTGGATGGCTGTGACAGCATCTATGCTATTAGACAAAGATAAATTTGAAGTCCCTGCTTCTTACCAGAAAATTACAATGGATTAATATTTCACATCAACATATATTTTTAATGTTTTGATGGTGCTCCAAATCATGCAGAAGTCCCTCTCTAGGCATCTGGGAGGTATTTGTGAAAAGGTTTAAAAGACTTTAGAGAACCCACTAGTGTCATTCTTCTATTCAAAAAAAATACATTTTATACATGAGAAATGCAAAGTGCATTTCAAGATTATCTTTCTGGGAATCAAAGACTGGTAAACTCACTTACAAGGAAAGAGATAAAGAAGTCATCAAAGTCAGCTCAACAGGCCTGTTCTCAGAAATATCATTCCCACTCTGAGTTTTGTGAGCTCTGTCAAGAAAAAGGGCAGAATCTGTGTAGTAGATCATTGTAAAATCACAGGAAATGCCAAATTAACTCAGGTCCAAAAGTTGTAGTTTTTAATCAAAATTTCAGTACATTGTTATGGTTTGTGTCTAGATGTTCCCCAAATCCTCATGTGGTCATAGGTGAGGCTTTTCAGAGGTATCTGGATCTAGGATTTGTGATGCTAGGATTAAGGATATAATGCTATAATTAATGGGACTCAAACCTGCATGTGCAGGTAGCCTGAGTAGAATATAAGGAACAGAAGAAGATTGGTTGCCATTGCTGGCTGCTTTCTCTTTCTCTGTTTTTCTGCCTTCTGCCTGTCATGAATTGTTTTTCCTCTGTAATGTCCCTCTACCATACTACCCTGTCTTGGAGCCAGGCAGTTATTAAATGAAATTTCTACAAACTGTGAGCTACAATAAGCTTCTCTTCCTTGAACCTTGAGTGTTGGGTACTTTGTCTCAACAATGAGGAAAAATTAACTAAGATACACACTCAGGATAATAGCAATTAAATGGATATTATAGCCCTTGTAATGTTTCCCTATATTTATATGTTAATATTAAATTGAACACACTTGCACATGTGCACACACCCACACATTGCCTAACAGAGTTGGTTTAAAAAACATAGCTAGAGTGCTGGGTGTGGTGGCTCACACCTGTAATCCCAGCACTCAGGAGGCAGAGACAGGAGGATTGCTGAGTTCGAGGCTTGCCTGGGCTACATAGTGAGCTCAGGACCAACCTGAACTACAAAGAGAGACCTTGTCTCAAAAAAAGGGGGTGGGGCGTAGCATAAAAAGAATGAAGCAGAGGATAATCGCGTAGATCCTAAAAACAAAAATCAAACTATTTACATTTTACTCTTCAGTAGTAAAAATGCAATTAAAAATGAGCCAAGAATCTAAGTAGATATTTCTCCAAAGATTACATAGGAATGGCCAATAAGCTTATGGAAAGATGCTAACCATCACTGTTCATTAAAGAAATGGAGACAAAAACACTGTGAGATACCATTTCACATCTATTACCCTGGCTATAATTGAAAAGAAAAAAAGTAACAAGTACTGTCAAGGATTTGGAAAAAGTACGCCAGAAAAGTTGTTGATAACAATTCAAACCACTTTTAGAAACAGCGTGGCAGTTCTTCAAAATGTGAAAGGTAGGGCCAGAGATTTAGCTCAATGGTTCCAGTGCTTGCCTAGCAAGTACAAGGTCCCTAGTTCAATCCCTGGTAACCACATACAATAATACCACAACTAGCAGTGAGTACCACATACCACAGTGCCAGGGGGGTGGCTCATGCCTGTAATCCCAGCACTCGGGAGGCAGAGACAGGAGGATTGCTGAGTTCAAGGCTTGCCTGGGCTACATAGTGAGCTCAGGGCCAGAACTACAAAGCGAGACCCTGTCTCAAAAAAAAAAAAAAGTGAAAGAGTTATCATATGACCTAGCAGTACCACTCCTAATACATATACAAAAGAAATGAAAGCATACTCAGTTGTTGTACACAAACATCCCTTGGAGCATCATTTAGAATAGCCAAGAAGTGAAAATGACTTGAGTCTATTAACAATGAATGGATAAAAAATGCAGTGAATCCATACAATGGAATATATATCAGCAAAAAAAAGAAGTAAATATTAGTATTTCTTCAACAAGAGTGAACCTCAAAAATGCTCAGTGAAAGAGATAGGTCGCTAGCCACGTATTGTAGGATTCTATTTAGAGGAAATGTTCAGAACAGGCAAATCTACAGAAATTAAAAGTTGATTAGTGATTGTCTGAGACTTGGGGTGAGGAGAGAGAAGCATGCAATTTCCTTTTGGGGGAGCAAAATCTATTCTAAAATTAGTGATGATGATTGTGCAGCCATGTGCATATGCTAAAAAATGTTGCATTGTATACTCTCAGTGAATGATATAGTGCTGTAACTATATGTCCACAAAACTATGTGAGAAAACAGAGCTACAAGGAACAAGGGGGTTAATTAGCACATCCTTCTAGTATGCAGAAAACCTGGGGTCTGGCTTTGTGTTTGTCGAAGTACAAAGTCTGTTCTCTTTCCATTTCAAATTGCTTAGGATTCTTTAAGATGAATAAAAAGTAGTCTGTGTAGCAGCAACATTTTGCAGAAAGAGATGGAAATGACACATCGATGTCACTTCACTTAGACATCAGAAGGCTTTTCCTTGAGAGCATCGATACCCCTTAGTGAAGTCTCATACTATGTACTTATTGGCAAAGGGAACAATGATGTAGTGACGTAAATCATGTAGCAGCTTTCGAGGGAGTAGAAGCTGGTGTCAGCTCTGAAAAGCACTGTGACATAAGCAAACTCTGCACTCCTAGATATCCAGCATCCCCCAACGATCCTCTGCCTCTCCTTCCAGCTGAATGCCTGTCTACTCTGAAAAGATGATGCAGAGCAGGGTTGGCCCCTAAGCTCCGTCCTTGAAATCCAGTGTGCAGCCTTTGCATCAGGTTCGCCATGCCTACTTCCCCTAACAGTCCAGTTCCCCCTTTGTCTTCTCTTTGGAATTGTGTGTGAGCCGCTGGCTTCTTAAATGCTCTCAGAGTAATATGGTATAAAAGTGTACTTTACATGAAATAAAATAGAAAGTGAGAAAGAATAACCGAGAAGCTTAGACATGTACATGGGGTGCAAATCCATGATCATGCCATATACTAGGAATGAATGGGTCTCCTGATCATCCTGCTAAAAGCAGAAATTCATTTTTTGCTACAGCATGCTACAGTAGGTAATGACGCTTTGTGAGTATACCCTCGTTTTAGATTTGCCTTGTGCAAAACTAAACATTTCTATAGTAGAATTGTGGGTACTCCTCAGTCTAGAAGTCCTTTGAGAGGAGAAAATCAATCAGCACCTCACATATATGGAGGGAGGACATGCTCCTATCCGCAGGATGCTCAATCGATCAGCCACTCCATGGGCCATGGATGGACAATTCCTTCCAAAATCTGAGGGCCCAGGCTGTAAACTGATACCCAAATGGTCTGAATTGTATTGTGTTACTTTCTATAGACACTATATTTTCAGGGGCTCTAAAAATTACAAAAACAGAATTTTGGTTAACAACTGCATTTTAATTAGGAAAAATAAACATTTAATTACATGTTGCTGTAAGTTATATAATACACAATTTTATATGATAGATATTCTATACTTTGCATACATATTAATATGTCACTACATACTTAATATATAATTGCACCGATTTATACAATTACATATAGAGACACTAAGTATATTCACCAAAAAAAAAAAAAGAAAGAAAATTTCTAACCAGCCTCTTAGTTATAAGAGGATCAATTATGCTGACAAATGTCCAAAAGCTCCCTGAACCCGTCTCTGAAATTTCTGCATCTGGCTGGCACACGAGGCTGAAATTCTCACATTTTCTTCTTTTCGAACAGTGCTTAAGGCCAGTTTCTTTGGTCTATTAACTGACTTGTAGAAAGGAAGAGTAAATTGTCCTTGACTGTACAAACACTCCTGACTTTTTTTCCATGAATACAAATGGAAGATTTTTAAAGCCTGGCAGTTTGCAAAGACATGACTCCCAAGACAAATTAAAGATCACGAAAACTTTCTCTTTTTTTATTATTTAAAGCTTGTTTTGTGGGGGAGGTTGTAATTGGGATTCTGACACTGTCTGGCCATCTTAGGCAAGCCACATAATCTCCCTGGACACATCTTTTTTCATTAATTAAAAAAGTGTGAATTTGATGTAGGAAGGATATACTAGATGACCTCAAATACTTAATGAGTCTCAACAATTGATAGTTTCATCATTTAATATGCATAGAACTCGTACTTTTCTCCATTCCCCAGACTTCTAACAGACTCTCCTGCTGTATGCTCCCCCTGTGGTCTGTGCAACCATCCATTATAGCAATTGTTTGATTGCACTGGGATTTTGTTTTGGATATTTATCACCCCAGTAACTTGTGAATTTACAGCTAAGGTCCAAATCTCCTATGGTTTTGGATCTTCATATGCTAACTTTGCACAATGCAAAACCATATGTGAATTTTGTAGATGAACTGAAGTAATCAATGGCTTAATAACATTAAGTAATTAAAATTGTAGTTACTTGTGGTATTTTAGAAAAAAAAAAAAGAGAGACCATATCATGTGTGGTTTACCCAGTAGTCAGTCGATGGGGGACATTTTCTGAGAGGACTCTTTGAAGTTTTCTACCTTAGCATGCCATCACCCAATTCTTAGAATTTTCCTACATGTTAGTCTAGATATTACTTACCAAACTTTGGTCTTCAAGTGTAACCTGTAAGAATGCAAGTATCTTGATAGGACAGAATAGAAGACAATTAAAGGTGTTAGGAGGGGATTTAAAGTATAATTACTTGGAGAAAGAAGAGTCATAGACGACACAAAACAAAGGAAAGAATTATTCCCTCCCTCTTCTTTGTCTCTAGTGTGTCAAATGTATATTAGAGCCCAGCCAACATACTTAAGTGTTAGCAGGAAGTAGACATTATGAAGCCAGAGATTCCAGCACAGTGCAATCATTGCTGGGCACAATAAGCCTAGGCAAGTACCTCAGTGGGGCCAGAGAAAGCAATGACAGCACTGGTGGGATCTGAGGGACCCATAAAAGATTATAAAATGAAGAGATGTGGAGACAGTAGTCCATTCACATACAAAAGTGTCTCTTTGGAGAGAGAGACACAGAGAAAAAAATGTAAGATCTATGTTGTGGGGCTTAGGATATGGTGGGGGGGATCAGGAGAGATGGGTGGAGACAAGCAGGGTCATTTCCTGTGGGCCCTCGTAAACCACTGTCAAACATTACAGTGCACAACACAATTCCCACACAACAGAATTCCCAGCAGGGTGTTAGAGGAGTGACTGAGCTGGTGTAGGTTTTTGAAACTCCCTCTACGGTTTCCAGACAAAGAGGAAAGTCCCTGGGAGAGGGATAGATTGGAAGTCCTGAGTATCAACTAAAATTTTTTTCGAGAATCAAGTAAAATGAAAGTGTCCTGGATTACATTAGTGCTCAGGGGAGTAGAAAAAAAGCAGATATTCTTGGCAGGCAGGAGGACCAGGACTCAGTGACTCATGTAATTTGGAGGTGAAGAAGGAAGAGTTCAGACTGAATTACAGACTTGAGACCCTGAGTGGGTTTTTAATGATGCCATTTGTTGAAGTGGGAAATAGCAAAGGGAAAGCAAGTTTCTGAGGGACTCTGGCAAATTATGTTTTGAACATGTCAACTGCTACAGAAACGGTGTGGAGATTCTTCCAAAAAAAGCTGAGACTAGAAATTTCATTTGAACCAGGTATTTCCTTTCTAGGCATTTTCCTAAATGACTTAAAGACATCATGTAATAGTGACACATGCATACTTAGGTTTATAGCAGTGTAATTCCTACTAGTTTAATCTTGGGAGTTGCCTATATGCCCAGCAACAAATGAGTGGATAAAGAAAACCTATGTATATACAGTGGAGTACTTTCTTCCTAAAGAAAGATATATTTGAGTTATTTATAGGAAAATGGCTGCACTCTGAGACTATAATACTAAGTGAGATAAATTGGACACAGAAGGTTTAATGTCACCTGGATTTCTCTTATATGAGAAACCCAAATTATAAGTAAAGACCAAAATAAAAAATAGATAATAGGGAGATATATATTTCACAAATGGGAGGGGGATCAGTATATGGAGGGAGGTGGGTTGAAGGAGAGGAAAGGGCATGAAAGCAGGAATTAGGATGTGCTGTATACATACAACAGCTCTACAAAAGGAATATAAATATTATATACTACACATATGTACTAATAATTTTTTAAATGCTGATGGTAGTTACATATTTGAGTTGTAGGCAAGGAAGACAGGTTGAGGGATGTCAGGACAAAAGTAGGTGGGACAGTATTTCTGGAGAAGTATGTAACTTCCTTATTGAACAATTTAACTTAACTTTTTTTTTTCTTGAGACAGGGTCTCGCTTTGTAGTTCAGGCTGGCCCTGAGCTCACTGTGTAGCCCAGGCAAGCCTGGAACTCAGCAATCCTCCTGTCTCTGCCTCCCGAGTGGTAGGATGACAGATGTGAGCCATCACCCCTGGCATTGTGGTATGTGGTATTGATTGCTGGTGGGTGTGAGTCACTATGCCCAGCATTGTATGTGATTACTGGAGATCAAACTCAGGACCTTGCGCTTGCGAGGCAGGAGCTGGAACCACTGAGCTAAATTTCTAGCCCCAACTTAACCTTTTTTTTTTTTTTTCTTTTTTCTCTGTCAGGGACCAAACTTGGGCCCTTGTGCTTCCATTATAGGCGCAGTATCACTTGAGCTAAATCCCTGGTCTCCTAGCTATAGTTCTTTTACCTGCATGGATATAATTATGATGCAAATCCAGTTAAGCAGTGTTGACAGGGTGATTATTCATTGTGATATGTCAACTGGACTCTAGGAAAAACTGCCTAGCAGACTACTAAAACTGTGGGTGTGGCTGTGGATGACCCACCTTGGATGTGGGTGGTCACACACTTTTGGTTGGAATTAAAATAGGAAACAGACAAGTACTTCCCTTTTTGGAGGAGCTCCGGTCTTCACCATTGCCTTTGAAGGTTGGTCTCCAGTTCCTTCTGTCTTCTAGTGCAGACTCTCCAGTCTTCCAAAGCATACTCTTTGGCCTTCTGACATAGACTTGCACCCGTGACTCTGCAGGGAGTTTCCAGACTCGAACCCCTGACTGCTATTGCTCCTCCAGCTCTCTAGCACATTGATAGCCATTCTGGATTCTTCTGTCCCTGAATGTGCAGGCAATCACTGAGATTCCTCGCTTTATGATCTTGTAGACCTACCTAATAATTCACCTGCATTTTATATTGAATCTGTTCCTCTAGGGAACCCTAACTAATGCAGGCTAGATGGGATCAAGGAGAGGGACATAGAGAAACCTTGAAGAATGCTGGCCTTTAAGGAATGGGAGGAGGAAAGAGATCCTGACACAGAACAAGGAAGACCACCTGGAAGGTGAGGAGGAGACCCATAGGCTGGGGGTGCGGAAAGTCACAGTGGTTCAGCTATGTCACCCATGGAAAGACAGAGCCATGGAAGTAAGGAACAGCTGAGGGGACAGACCCCATGAATGCACATTGGTTGGCCTTTTCTCTCTCACTGACACAGTCTGCTCCTTACTTTAAGACTCTAAAGCCATGCACAGGCTTGTGATGCCTGATGTAATACAGGATTGCCAAAATTCCTCTGGAGAGCACCAGGTAGTGACTACTTTAGGCTCTCATGAAATACAGTCACAGTCATAACTACCTAACTCTGCCTCTGTAGCACAAAAGCTTTCATAGATGGTAAGTGAACAAAGGGATGCAACTTTGTCCTGATACATCTTTATTTGCAAAATCAGGCTGAGATTGGACATGGTCCATGGGCAGTATTTTGGGGAACTCTGAAATAACATGTTCTCCAAGACACTGAGGATACAGGTGGCATAGCCTCTCATCTCCAGTATCTAAGGTCTGGAAGCTCTACTTCTGAGGGTGAGGGAAAGGAAAAGTAAAAAGATTTAAGATATCTCAGGCATTCAAACCAAATACCCACAATGAATATAAACATTAATTGCTATAATTATGAACTAAAACTAATAACAATAGTAATAAAATGGGGGTGAGATGTAGAGATGGAGAGTGGTAAGTGGGGATGGGATAGGGTGTAAAAGAATGAGCATGGATTATGTTCATGCACTTATTCCCTAAAATAAACACAAACTTTATGTACAGCACTCATGCTGTGAAAAACTAAAATAATTCTCTATCCTAACAATTGAATGGAAAATATTTCTCTCTCCTAAAAATACTATACCAAAAAATTGGGAAGGTTGATCTATGTGGAGAATACTGTGCCAATTTAGATTTGATAATATGATTTGTTATGAATTGCTCAAATTCTCTCTTTATAAAACTATATTTATATCAAAAACTCAGTTAACAACAATTTGTGTATCCCCAGCTCCTTCTTATATTGCCATTTTACATAATTATGAACAAGACAATCAAAACCAAGAAACTGACATCAGGACAGTGATATTAACTAAACTACATAATTATGTGAATTTTACAATATGATTAAACTCCAGGCCTTCTGTAAATGTCACGTTTTCCCACAGTGTAGCTTAGTTTATATCTTCTCTTTCTACAATCCAATCCACAATCCCACGCTGAATTTAGTTGTTAGGTCTGTAACCTGTGACAGCATCTCAGTATTTCCTTAGTTGTTCATGACCTTGACTGTTTGTTCACGTGTTCTGTGTGGTGCCTCTTGTGTGATGATTTCACATGATGAGATTGAACTTGTGCAGTTGGAGCAGGGATGCAGCTGAAGTGGAGGTCACACTAGTTATAAATGAGGTGCATACATCTTCCCCCTGAAGGTGCTAACCTTGATCTCTTCATTAGGATAAACTTCTTCATGATAAAAATTACTAATTGTGCTCCTGTAAATAATAGATACTTTAAGGGTGATACTTTGACATTAAGAAAGTAACCTGATTCTCCTTAAAATTTTGCTTGTTAATTTAGCACCTATTAGTTTTGTTGCTTGCAATAAAAAAAAGATTACTGTTCTTAATAATTATTACCATGGTCTTTGTAACTTTTCTTGGAAGTTTAAAAAAATAATGGGACTAATGAAAAAATGAGGTCTCCATATCTACACAACTTTATTGTCAGGTTAGTAAAGAAGATATAGTCGTTCCTGTGCAGATAACTTTCCATGCCCAAGCAGGCAGGCAGGCAGGGGCAGCCACTGCGAATATTAATTGTTTAGATGTGTTGGAAACCCTTTGCACAAAGGAAAGATAGCAGATACTGATTCAATGCAGGTGAGATGCTGTCTCTCAGATATCCTGGGAGGCCACACAACCTGCCGTGGCAGCAAGCTTCACAGGCTGGCTTCGGCAAAGGTCATTTCAATGTAAATTAGAAAGAACCACGGAAGAATACTCCTATCTTCCTCCCTGATGGTTACCTGTCTGTGTGGTACTGAAAATCTCTGTCACATATGAGAAAGATTGGTCTGAAAAGCAGATGGAAGACAGAAGAAGAGCTTCTAGCCCTTGGATGCTGGAGATGGGAGGCTATGCCGTCCATACCTAAAACATCTACCCTTCTTTTTTTAAACTTCCAAGAAAAGTTACAAAGACCATGGTAATAATTATTAAGAACAGTAATCTTTTTTTTATGTTGGTTATGTTGGAAAATAATGCTGCCACTTCCCAGAGGATTATGTAAAGGATGTGGTCTAACTTGCAGCCCAAATAATTCTGGTTGGTAAGGGATATTTATGATTACCTTAGTAATTATAGTATCAGAAGCTATACAAGCTAGATGGGCCTTTCACAGTATCTGGCCCTTACTACTTAGAAAGCTTTTAAGTTTCTTTTTTATTAGTATGCAAATATAATATATGATATTCATTTATTTTGAGGGGTTGGGGCATAAGCATAACACATCTTAATTATTTTAACTTCTTCATCCCCTAACTGCCCTCTTGCCTTTCCTCATTCTCAAATGCCCTTCCCCTCTCCATAGTCTACTGCCGTTTCCTGTCATCTATCTTTTATTTACTCTTTATTTTCATTTGGGCTTCTCATATAAAGGAAGTCATATGGTGTTTTATCTGTGCCTATTTTACTTAGCATTGCAGTTTCAGGTTGCATCCATTTTTCTTACAAATAACACAATCATATCATTCCTTATGGGTGAGAAGTACTCTGCTGTACACATTTACTGTGTGCTACATTTCCTGACCCATTCATCTGTTGACAGTCATACAGACTTCTCCCAAGATTTAGCTATTATGAGTTGTTTTGTTTATAACCATGAGTGTGAATGTGTCATTATAATATGATATATTTAAATATTTAGGAAAATATGCAGAGGACATATAGCTAGGTTAAATGGAATTTCTATTTTTAGTTTTTGAGGAATCTCTGCACTGATTTCCATTCTTACTAACCATGTAGCAAGTGTTCAACAACTGAGGGTTGAATACCAAAACTAAGGAAGATACAAGGGTTAAGTGGATAGTCAGTGTTTTTCCCTTTACTCTCCAAAGTCATCCAGGAACCAAGACAAGACGGAACCCCTGTGAGTGGGCCCTGCAACTCTAGTGAGCCCCCCAGGCTTCCAAGCAGAGGGACTGTTGGACCCCAGTGGACATGAATCAACCAATGTGTATTGTGCTAAAAGAAGGGCCACTAAAAAGGGGAATGTTCCCATGCTTCTAACAGAAACCATATGATCATCTAAGACCATGGTCCATCCTGGGAGATGCCATAAAAGATAAAGATCTGAGGGAGACAAAAACTCTTCATGTGTTCCCAAAGGTAACCCTCAAGAATCCTTGACTGATCTTAATAGTAAATGAAGTTAATTTGAATGTCTACTATGTCTTAAACACCCAATAAGAAGGTAAAGCCAGAGAGTAAGATAGTTAATTACTTTTTTTTTTTTTTTTTTTTTGTACCAGGGATGGAACTCAGGACCTTATGCTTGCCAGGCTGGCACGAAGGTTAGTAACATTTTTAAAATTGAAAGAGATCTTCTTGCTTCTGAATTCTTGAGATTAAGAAGTATAAAATCTTCAGGATGGGAGCACAGTCATGACATAGTCAGGGATGAGTACAGCAATGAGGAACATCAGAAACCTATACCCTTAACCTGCTACTCACTAAAACTGCGATTTGCACTGGGTGTGGTAGCTCATGCCTGTAATCCCAGCACTCGGGAGGCAGAGACAGGAGGATTGCTGAGTTCGAGGCTTGCCTGGGCTACATAGTGAGCTCAGAGCCAGCCTGAACTACAAAGTGAGACCCTGTCTCAAAAAAAAAAAAAATCAAAACTGCGATTTGTATTTTCTGGAAAAGTCATGTACTAAAAAGGTCATTATTTGTCGGGAGGCAGAGACAGGAGGATTGCTGAGTTCAAGGTTTGCCTGAGCTACATAGTGAGCTCAGAGCCAGCCTGAACTACAAAGCGAGACCCTG
>PVIC010033129.1:0-20307 GCA_004025085.1 Thryonomys swinderianus
GTGGACTAATTTGGTTACCAGACACCCTTAATCCATAACTGTGCTCTGCAGTTCCAGCCAGCTCAGAAAACCTCCACCTCTAAGTGTGTCAGGCCCTGGGGGACAGTGAGGTACAAAGCACCACAACAAGAATACTCAGAGTTTCTCAAACAAGGAAAAATCATGTAAGGTGAAAAAATGTTTAAAGGTTCATTTCTATTTCCCAAGATTTAGCTTATTATTAAATGGCTATAAAAGCCTCATATACTTAGAAATAAAACATAAGAGAGATGTATTGTCATTTACTATGTGATGATGTTTCCTCTGAAGTTTAACATTTCAAATAAATCTAATTAGATTCACAGCTCTCGTTTTTGGAAGGTAAGAGAACACATTCTTTTTCAATTTCCTGGGTCTCTTGGCAAATCTCAAAGTAAGTTTGAGGTCAAAGATTTTATTTGGACTTTATTTTGGGATATTTGTGTAAAAATAGAGGGTCAGAGATTTAGCTCAGTGGTTCCAGAACCTGCTCAGCAAGGACAAGGTCCTGAGTTCCATCCTGGGTAACCACATACAACAATACAGGGTGTGGTGACTCACGCGGACCAGCAGTCAGTACCATCAGTACCACATACCACTGTATTGGGTGTGGTGCCTCACGCCTGTAATCCCAGCACACGGGAGGCAGAGGCAGGAGGATTGCTGAGTTGAGGGTTGTGTGGGCTACATAGTGAGCTCATGGCCAGCCCGAACTACAAAGCGAGACCCTATCTCAAAAAATACTCTCTCTCTCTCTTCATACATAGATATACATATATAAAGGTTTGAGCACTAAAATACACAGAATAAAGATTATTAAATAGTAATTATCATTTAACTATAACAAGTTTTTTTAAAGACAAATAGAGATGGTAACAGAGTTACCAAAACAAAAAACCTAAGCTTTTAATTCAGAAGATTGAGTTTACTATTTACATAAGCAAAATTCTGATAAAATATAGAGAAGAAAAAAATTTTTTGACAAATCAGAATTCTTTGTTCTTAGATGAATTACTTAACAGGTAAATAATACATCAAGACTTTATTCTCCTCACCAAGGAAAAAATTAAGTTCCACTTTATCATAGGTTCACCATTGATTTTAAAGCTCACTTGAAAACCTTAAAGCAAATTCATTTATATTTCACCCAGATAAACTTAATGGGGTAAAATTTCTTTTTTGAAGACCTTTTACAAGTTTGTATTCAGAATTTGTCTTCACCTCTGACTGGAATAACAAATCATTCTACTTCATGATAAAAGTATTCTTTTTCCCCCCTTTTTAATAAAACCCATCCTTTCTATCTTATTTACTTTTCATTATCAAAAACAGGATTCTTGTTTGTACAGTGTACAAAGCTTTTAATCCATTGTTAGTAGCAGTTTTATTTCATATTTACTATAATTTTAAACTACTAGTGTACTTTGTTTTATAGGGAAAGCAAGGATGTAAACAATAGTGATTTATCTGTCAACTACCAGCATTCTGTAGCAGACTAGCAAATTTTAAGAATGTATCTTCTCACATTTCTTGCAGGCATATGCTTCCTTAAAGTATAATTTCTCATGTTTATTAACAGACTCAGATACATTTAGCTCCTCTATATGGCATAAAAATAAGATGCTGAGACTATATAAACTTACACTTACCAATTAATGTTTTAGTAATTTCAAAATGACCCAGATATTTAATGAATATCTGTGACTTAATTTAGCATAGTTTTTTTGAGACAGGGTCTTGCCATATAGTTCAAGGTGGCCTTGAGTTCACTACATAATCCAGGCTGGCCTTGAACTTGTGGCAATCCCCCTGTCTTAGCCATCTAAGTGCTGAAACTACAGGCTCGGGCCACTATGTCCAATATAGCATAATTTTTTAAGATACAAGTTGCCAAAATCATTTTTGAGACAGACAATACAACACCAAACAGTTCTAGTCATAACTTCAAGTTATGCAACTATGTAACTATTTTAACTGTATTTACTATTTTCCTAGTAAATACAGCTAGAATAAATATATTTTCATTGTAGTGTTGTTTCTGAGAACTCAGAACATGTCTTTATTTTTATTAAAGCCATGTTATTAACCCAGTCTTATTCATCAGAGTTTACTTATGACCCATGAACTTGTGAAACACTTAAGCTAGTTCACATATTTCTGAGATTATTGGGACCTCATTTACAACAAAGTTAATTTGAGTAGAAATTTTTCAGGGGATCTTAGAAAGTAATTTGGAATGTCACCCAGAGGTTGGTTTATCATAATAGACCATACATATAAACATAATATACAGAAAGATGCACACAGATAGACTTTATGGCTTTTCTTACTGTTTTATTTAGCTATGTGATGGGTATAAATTTTATTTATTTATTTATTAGCTATGAGGTACGTATAAATATGGAAACAAAAATCACTAGTTTATGTGAATGGATTCTCATTTTTTACCTTACTGCATTTCTGGCAGATAGAACAAGTCTGTGTTACATGAGTTGTGATTAAACCTTTTTTTAAAAGCAACATAAAACATTTCATTTGCCTTTGCTAAGTAATCTTATGCACTACTTTTTTCTTGAGAGACACCTGAACTATCAAGCAGTAATTCATTTCTAAAAAGCTTCGTTTTTCTACTCTTTAGCTTAGAAAGCTAGAGTTACCTAGATGGAAATTTATATTTTAAAGAAATAGCAAGATTTAAATAGTCAAGTGAGAAATGATGTAGGTTGTGATTAAGAAGGATCTCAGGAAGATAATTGCTTATCAGAAATCTGGGATAATTATTACTTAGGTGTAATGTAGTCCAGTGAATGTTTATAGTTGAAGTCTACAATATATTTGTGAACCACTTTTCATAAGAAGCCCTGGGGTGAATAGGTTTAATCACAGTTTCAGGAAATAAGTGGAATTTATAAATGACATTAAAACAGTTATTTCCTACTTATGGGTACTTATATGAATCACTTCTGAGTGCCGACTGCAGTCCTTTTGCTCTAAGTCTCTGCTTCCTAATCTTGTTAGGAAATTTGAGATTGTCTGTCTATCTGTCCTTCTATCTATCTACCAATCTATGTATTTCATGCTGCCATAGATAGAGACCACCATAAGGACAGAGAAAAAACAAGCTCTTGGATCCTAACACTTTTACCAATGAAAAGCATGATTTGTGTTCTCTTCAGACGCAGTTAGAGATTTAAAAGCAGCTTTTGCCAAAAATAGTGACTCTTCTTTTGCTCTACAGGTGCCTAATTGATAATTGAAAGCAAAGTATTTCATGTATCTCCTTTATAACTTTAAAACTTTAAAACTCAGACTCTTACTCAGCTCTACATATAGGCATGGGGAACACTTAGGGGATCCCTCTATAAAATTGCAAAACAAGATTGATTAACCCTGAATTTACATCACCTATCTCGTTCCTCTTCATGACTTAGGCCACTAAGGTAAGAGATTTACAGGAACATGGTCCAGAGACACTGCCAAAATAACAGAAAGAAAGACTTCAATCTCCAAGAATTGACAGCAGTCAACAAAACTTCAGCTGCAAATGGGGTAATGCTAACATTTTCAGCTCATATGCATATTGCTATATTTCCATTCCAACAGGTGCCCAGTCCCAAGTCTGGTACCCTCTTTTCTCCAGCAGGGAGAAACCAAACTTGTTAGAAAGGCAGGAACTCTCTGGACATAAAATAAGACAAGTAGGATAATTGCTGTCATTAGGAGGGAACTGATTGATAATTCATGAATATTCAGAACCACATCATAAGAATAAAATCAAAAACCCAATTCTTGCAAGATTTTTTCTCTTTTTTTCTGCTCATCTGAATTTGGAAAGAAAAATGATAAACAGCATTTTACCACTCATTGGATCAGACCCTGTCGATAGAAACCCAAAAGACTAAGTTCAGTAAGAATTTTCACCTTTGTCTCAGTTTGTTAAGGGTCCCAGATTCCAGCTGTAGCTTCTAGAATGAAGGACCTGGCCTAGCCAAAGGGATTCCATACTTGTCACCAGAATCTATAGGGAAAAAGATAAATATCATTTTTCTCATATATCCCCTTTCTAGATTCCAGACCAGGGCCTGTACGAAAATGTATTTGAGAAGTGGTTTATATGATATAGAGCCTTCTGAAGGAAATGGAGAGCCAATGAAATGGTTACATCTAAGTGTTTTTTGAAGCAAGCTTTGATGAAGAATGGAAAGTCATGAAAAAATATGGGGGGGGGCAAAGGAGTATAAAGTAAGGAGCAGCAAAAGTGGAGGACATTCGTCAAGGCCTCCTCCTGTAAGTGCCTCTCAGCATCTCTTCATCTTCACAGACAAGGACCCTGTTCCCCTTGGTATAGAAACGACACTTCTCACATGCGGATATTATGACCTGCTTTTGGGAAAGGTCCCAGAGGAGAAAGTCACTTCCTGCTGCTGCTATTGCCCATATTCCTTCAGCCTAAAATATTCAGTATAGCAGAAGACCGTATTTTGGGGATCACGGTATGAGCTAGGTCACTTTAAAAGTTTCAGTATCAACAAAGCACTTCTGAAGTTAAACATACTTTAAATCTTGCCAGAACAGTGCCAGGAGTTTTGTTCCTTTTTGTTTTTCCCAGAAAGACCTAAAGGAAAGATGCCACAAAGGAAGCTCTTATACCAAACCTAAGGCTGATTAAGAAAAAATACGGCCGGGCGTGGTGGCTCACGCCTGTCATCCCAACACTCGGGAGGCAGAGACAGGAGGATTGCTGAGTTTGAGGCTTGCCTGGGCTACACAGTGAGCTCAGGGCCAGCCTGAACTACAAAGCGAGACCCTGTCTCAAAAAAAAAAAAAAAAAAAAAAAAAAAAAAAAAAAAAAAAAAAAAAAAAAAAAAAAAAAAAAAAAAAAAGGAAAAAACGGAAGCCAAAAACAAAACAAAACAAAACAAAACAAAACAACAATACTATTTTTACTTGTCATTTACTCTCACTAATTTCTGTTATTCTAAAACCTTATTTAAAGATTCTAATATAAATAGTGAAAGATATCACCGGTTAATAAATATAATTTTGTTCTATAGTTTTTATTTTATTTCCAAATATATAATTTTTTTTCTATTTTTCAGACATTTTTTCCCAATAGTAAGTGAAGGCTGTTAGATAAGATCTTATATAGCTTAATCTTGTTTATGGAATATGTTTTATTCTGCATCTTTGCAGTTTAGAACTCTTCAGAAAAGTCCTGAATGAGCTGTCCTTTCTAAAACTTGGAAAACTCATGACATCCTCACGTGAAGCGGCACCTGTTTTAGTCCGGCGTTGTGCTGAAACTTATAGGTCTTAACTTCTGAAAAGCCTTATGGGTGTCTAGCTTGGAAATGTTTTTCTGTTATAATATCTAAGACCATTTCATTCTTTTATTAGGTGAAACTAGGAAAAGCAAATTATAAAATGAAGACTTACATTGGGTATGTTGTGGTTATCTATCAAACATTAAACCTGGAAACAACAGTAGGGGTCACTGCACTTGGAAGTCAGCAAAAGAAGTTTATGAAAATATTCCATCTGATCCATTCTGGAGAAAGGGACAAATCGAATTAGCAGATTTTCTTACTTATTAATGTTTTTCCGCTGTAGTATTTGTGTATATTTCTTTTTATATTTTAAACTTTGGATGAAAAATACATAGAAGAGTGATTTAGTCAAGGTATTTTATATTAAACTGGTAGAAAACAACTTTCTAAGGCATTTTTCTGCGTTGCAACTCTGGTAAAAGACATAATTAGAAGTATAACTAGGGTTTCCTAGGTTTTAGCACATTACTTTTTATATAATATTTTTACTTTGTTAAAGATCTAGGAAGACAATTGAAATGTAATAATAAGAGAAGAAACTTTAAAAAATACTGAATGGAAGGGCTGGAGATTTATCTCAGTGGCACCACACCTGCCTTGCAAGTGCCAGGTCATGGGTTCAGTCCCAGGTAATGGGAAAAAAAATGGAATGGAGAAAACACTTATGACAATGATTTAAACATACTGAATTTTGCTCATATATATATATATATATATATATTTTTTTTTTTTTTTTTTTTTTTTTTTTTTTGAGACAGGGTCTTGCTTTGTAGTTCAGGCTGGCCCTGAGCTCACTATGTAGCCCAGGCAAGCCTCAAACTCAGCAATCCTCCTGCCTCTGCCTCCCGAGTGCTGGGATTACAGGCGTGAACCACCACGCCCAGCACTGTGGTATGTGGTATTGATTGCTGGTGGACGTGAGTCACCACGGCCTGCATTGTATGTGGTTACCAGGATCAAACTCAGGGCCTTGTGCTTGCAAGGTAGGTGCTGGAACCACTGAGCTAAATCTCCAGTTCCCTTATATAATTCTTTTGTATTATTTAAATACATTGTGGACATAACTGGAGTGATAAATGGACCATAGTATTTTTTTCAGATACAAATCTAAATCAAATTTTTCATACTCACTTTCAGGGTGAATATTTTTATTATCCTTTATTTGTTACTACATGCCTCTAAACTGTAGGATGTTCAGGAGCATCCCTGTCCTCAATAAGTTAGTTTTCAGAAAAGACTATTCTTGACTATCAAAAAATATCTCCTTTGAGCACATGATCTCCACTGGAGGGCAATATTGTCAGGAGTTGATTTAGATGATACAGGACATAGAATCTAGATCTTACTGAAGACATCATGCCATATTAACTTATACGTACAGATATTTTTTCAAACTTTCAAGCAGTATACTTAAAATTTTAGTAATTCTAAGGAAAGTGATTGGAAATGTAAGAAACGAGGTGGTCAGAGTTTAAGGTGAGATGATGAAGGAGGCTGCATGTGAGGTCACTACATTCTGGGGGCCTTGGGACAATCAGCCAAATGTTGAACATTGTAATTTAATACAGCCCCTTCTTTGGTCCCATCTTTCTATGGTCTTACAATTACTGGGCCAAGAGGAATCAAATATATGTCTTTGATATCTTGCTAAACAGTCAGTCTCTTGAGACCAGAGCATGGTTATGGCAATAGCATTCATTTTCTGTAGATAGATTAGGGGCTTACTTTTTTTTTAATGTGGAAGATAAGAAATGAGGTAAAAAGAAAGAATGTCTTGCAGAATGCACTTACACAGAATGTGTAACATGTAGCTTATGTCTTGAACTTATTTTTCTATTTTTAAAACCTTAGAAATCATTAAATCATCTTCCCTACTTAGAATAAAAGGAAGGCCTTTGATGGTTTATCTGATTGTTTTTGTTTTTAAGTTTATTTTGAGCGATCACCATTATTTCCAAAACCAAATTACTCCTTTATCACCTGCATAGCACTGATGAATCTGTGAAGCACAATGAGTAGTCACTTCCTGGTGGCAAACATGACCCATTTGTGTGCAGTCAGAGTACTTTTATATATATATATTTTTAAAATTTTCCTATGGACACTGACTTTGAAATTTCTGCTTCTTGTTTTTTCTTTAAAGATCTGATAAGGTATGATAAGGTGAGCTAGTGCTATACCTGTCCATCTTGCTTGACTGCACCTGCAACATGGCTATAAAAACAGGAAATAAAGCCAACAAGCAGTGAGATACAAAATCAGATGACAGACAAAATCCCATGACTTCCTGAACAATCTAGACCTTACCTTATCTGAAACCGGTATGTTACCCTTGGGTATCTGTCAACAAAATCATCTTTTTGATTCGTCTAGTTTGTATTAGTGTTCATAATTTATAGTCAAGATAGATCCCATTAAAATGAACACCCTCACTGAGCAAAAGTGGTCAAAATTGAAAACACAAAGAGAAAAGATTGGCAGTTATCAAATAAATAAAAACCACTGCACTTTTAAGGAAGAGTAGAAATCCTCTTAAAGTAAAAAACAGAAATGATAAAAAAGAGGAAATGTTTGAGTAATCTTGCTAGCTTGCTATTGAAGGACAAATAAGGTATCAGAGGAAAATGACCTCATAGCAGTTTGAAATAGAGACGATAATGGAAAAGGAAAATGTCCAGAATCAAACTGATGTCTTTGTCCTTCTAGTCACCTACTGTTGGCAGATTCTAATGGTGAAGAGCCAGTTGTTCAACACGATTGTGTAAAAACCATATAAATAATTTTTTATAGAGACTGAGGAATTCTGACAGGGTGAAAACTAAGTTTTTAGAGTTAAAGAGATTCCATCCAGTCTAGTAAGAAAAGAAACTGTTCGAGATTTTATGCACAGAATGAAAATGCTTTTAAATTGTATGTAAGCACAGAATTCAGTGTGTAGTTTACTCTGTTACTTTTAGTTCCTTTAGTAAATGAGAGAAGACAAAAAGTTAAAACTAGGAGAAAACAAAATCTTGTAGGAAAGATTCATCTGGGTAGAGTAAGATCCAGGCCACCAGCACTGGTTTAGCTTTTTGTTAGTTTTTTGTTTATTAGTAATAACCATTATTATTGGTGTCAAATGATATGACATTGTACATTTGATTTAATTTCCCTAATGGGTTTAAAATGTTGAAAATCTTATATAGTTATTAGACATTTGTACCTTTTCTTTGGGGAAGTGTATGTTTAGGTCATTTGCCCACATCATAAAATTAGTTTGCTTGTTTTTTTGCTGTTGTCAAGTTTTTTTGATTCTTCATATATTGTGATGTTAACTCTGTCAGATAAGCAGTTGGAAAACATTTTCTTCTATTTTATAGGTTGTCTCTTTACTCTGTTATTGTTTCTTTTCTTGTGCAGCAGCTTTTTATTTTGGTATGATCATCTTTGTCAAATGTTGCTTCCGTTTCCAGTGCTTTTAGAGCCCTCTCTAGAAAATCAGTAGCTGTATAAATATCTTGAAATGGTTTCCCTGTGTTTTCCTCTAGTAGTTGCAGAGTTTTAAATCTTACATAAGGTTTTGATCCATGTTGAGTTGACTTTGCTATAAGGTGTGATATATGTCAATTTTTAGACATATTCATGTGGATATTCAGTTTTCCCAGAACTATTTATTGAAGAGTATTTTCTACGATAAATTTTTGGGTCCATATGTCGAGAAACACAAACTTTAATTTTTGTGAATGCTTTACATTTTTCCTGGAACGTCTGTTCTGTTATTCCACGTATGTGTTCTGTCCATCTCATTCTATTTTGTTACGATGGGTCTATGGTATGTCTTGAAATCAGGTATTGTGCTGCCTTCGGTTTTGTTCTTTTTGATCAAGATGGCTTTGGCTACTTGAAGTCTCCTGTGCTTTAATATAGATTTTAGCTTTTTGCTAGTGTGTTTTACTTCTCTGAAGAATATCAGTGGTGTTTTGATGAGAGTTGCGATGTGTCTGTTGCTTTTGTTACCATAGACACTTTAGCAGTATCAGTTCTTCAGATCTGTCAGAGGTCATTTCATCTTTTAGTACCTTATTCAGTTTCTTTCATTGGTGTTTTACAATTTTTATTGTTGACATCATTCATTTTCCTAGCTGAACTCATCCCTGAGTGTTTTTCTTCATATTTGTGGGTATTGTGAATGAGAATGCTTTCTTGATTTCTCTCTCATCAAACTCATTGCTGGGGTGGAAAAGTCAGTTTTTGTCTGTTGATTTTGGTATCCTGATACTTCACTGCGTTTCTGTTTCCATTCTAACAAGGTATTTTTTAATCTTGAGGTTTTGCTATGTGTAAAAGCAGAAAATGCACAAGTAGGGACAATTTGACTTCTTCGCTGATTCATACGCCTCTTATGTCCAACTGCTCACTAATTTCTCTGGCTAAAATTCTAGCAGTACACGGAGTAATGCACAGAGTGGACAACCTAGTCATTCTCTTCATCTCTGCAGCAATGGTTTAAATTTTTGCACTTTGTACACATCTTTCTTTCAGAGTAATTTTAAATGAACTGTATTTATTTCAGGAGAAAGAAGTTATGATTTACCGAGAAATCACAGAGATAATACAGAGTTCCAATATATAATGCCTCCATTTATACCTATTGTTAACATATTTGAGTATTACTTTGTCACATTTAATTTGAGCCAATATTGACACATTATCACCAAGTAATAGTACACTCTATTCAGATCACCGTTATGTTTTCATGTACTTATTCTGATCCACAATACCAGATTATATTGAGTTATATCTCCTTAAGTTTCCATGGGCTGTGATAATTCTTCAGGCTTTCCTTGTTTTTGTTGGCCCTGATACTTTTCAAAAGCACTGGTCAGATATTTTACAGACTGTCTCACAGCTGCGACTCTCTGATGTTCTGCTCATTATGAAAATTGTGTTATCAATGTTTGAAAGAAAAGCCATGGGTGAAGGTGCCAATTTTATCATATCACACACTGAGGCATGTGCTGTCAACACAGCTTTTCGTTGGTAAAGCTAAGTTAGATTGCCTGATGGGTGTAGGGTTGGAGCTGATGCTCCACTGCATAGTTTCTTTACTAAAATGATTTCTAATATATTCGGAGTTTATGAAGGAAAATACATATAGGTTACCTATGTGAAGTCCTTACTTTTGACAGATATTTACCCCAGTTACCATTTTCTTAGTCAAGATGTAGAATTTCACTTTCAGTTCTCTAAATTTGTTTTACCTTCTTTTCATTCAATTTCACAATGAAGTGAACGTCTCAGTTATAACAGATACAAACGTCTCAGTTATAACAGATACATATGACATCTAGCATATATATTATGCATTTAAATTGCTCTGAAAATAAAGAGCAGACTCTTAAGTATGCTAGATTCCATAGAGTATCTTGCCTTTCCCTTCATCTGTTTTATCTGATTGAACTGATAGGAAACACATCTTTCCTATCCCATTGACTTGAAACCTAGTCCCATAGGTAGAGACATAAGGATTAAAAGTTTATTCTACCCTCAGAGAACAATTTGCCAGGAAAAAAAAATCATAGAAAACAGGAGCACCTCTCCTAACTACTGAATGTGTGAGAAGATACAAAGCAGGATGAAATGACAGTGGTTTATCTGGCATAGAAAATTATTTTGGTTAAAATCATGCAACATTCTCTTTTGAAAAATGATGAAGAGGTATTGTACAGTCACAATTTCAAAGGTTTACTCCTTTCTTTAGCCTAACTGGAATAGGTGCAAAACAGGAGGACCCTAAAGCATTTCAATTAGCAACAAAGTATACAAACAAGTATGATATTATTAGGGAGTGTGATGAGGGAGAGATTGGCAAACAAAAACATATTCTTTTAAGATGGTGAAAAACTAAAGTTAGAAACAAAAAAGACAGTGTGAGCCTAGCTTCATGAGACTTATCAGTATAGAAAGAAGGGTTTCTAAAGAAGGATTTTATGAATACTTTATTTCCAGTTCTTAAAACTTTTTTTTAGTTTCAGTTATAAAATTACTATTGGATTTATAAGAAAATAATGAGTTTTATGACAAACAACACACATATAAGTATAAAAGTTCACGAAGAAGGTTTGTTGTGCGGTGAGTAGGCCTAGAAGGGGGACATTCCAGAGGCCCAGAGACTCTGAACTCTGCCTGGGACACTTGCATAGGGAGGAGGCCCAGGAGCTCTACCTCAGGCTGAGGTGGTCTGCCCTGGCTGCTCAGGCATCTGGATTTGCACAGCACAGCCCTTGGGACCATGAAGGTGAGCTCCAGGAAATAGAGGGAAGGTGAAAAGCAAAGAGAGGGCCTCTTCGAGGCTCCTCCATGGAAACTGAAGCCCGCTGGAAGAGTGAAGAAAATTTCTGTAATAAAGACCCACCAGAGTACAGTGGGTGACTGGTGACATGATTTTTCTTTTCGAGTATCTTTCCTGGTGTTCCAGAACTGAGATTACCTAAGGACCATTACAGATTCAGGACCCATGGGCTAACTATACCAGGAAGATTACCCAAGAAGTAGCCATTTCTTATAAGGTCTAAATATTAGCAAGAAAGACACTTGCAGTAAGCATTTTATAGGTAGTATCCCAGGAATTAAATCAAAAAACAGCATCACCAACAAAAACATAGAAATGAGAAAGCACCTAAATAAAAACCAAACACAGAATTTTAGATAACCAAAGGGAAATGTAGGAAGCAGTGCAATGAATCAACCTGAAATTCATCCGCTGGGACTTCCTGAACTGGCAAAAGAGTGGAGCTGAAAAAAAAAAAACGAAATCAGAAATAACCTCTCAGATAACAAAAGAGATAGTAACCCTAGTGAAAGACTCAGATAAAATAATAAAGAATCTCAGAATGTGATGGAATCCCACCAGAGAAAACAAATGGAATCAAATAAACAGATTCAAACGGAAATCCAAGAGTTTAAAAGCTCCACTGAAAGTTTAATCAGTAGAGAGAGTGAATGTGAAGACAGACTCAGACATTGAAGACAGGGTTGCAGTTAAGGGACAGGAAAGGAAAGTTGTCTTTAAAATAGGTTAGACTATGAGCAGTCAATTCACTAGCTGCTAGATGATGCAATAAAGAATGTTATAAGACTGATCAAAGTAAATCAGGAGAGAGAGGAAAAGACATTAAAAGATGTAATGGAAGAAAACTGCCCAAGTATGAGAAAAGAACACAGATAAATGAGGCATGTAGGATTCCAACTAGCTATGATAAAAAATAAAATCCACACCTAGGTGTATTAGTAGTTGACATATCCAGAAATCCAATAGAAAAATGAAATAATTAATGCAGTTAAAGAAAAAATGAATCACACTTAAAGGAAAACCCATCAGAATTACACATAAACCTCACGCAGACCCTCTAGGAAAGTAATTCAAGTTCTAAAACAGCTTCCAACTTACATTGATGTATCCTGTAAAACTGTCTTTCAAAATCAATGTGGAAATAAGATATTTCCATAGCAAAGAACACCTGAAAAACTTTATGAATTCCAAACCAACACTCTAAAAATTTCTAATCACCATCCTAGGGAAAAAAAAAAGAGAGTCACAACTCCATGAAGCCCAACAGAGTGAAGCCTTTCGGCAAGGCAAGAAACTTAATGGAAAGGGAGGAATTTAAAAAAAAAATAATAAGAGAGGCAAGAATAGGAAAATATGACAAGTATATGAACATATATAAGTTATAACCATCAATATTAATGGCAGTCTACCAATTAGAAGACATAGACTGGCAGAATAGACTAAGAAGCAGGAATGAACAATATGCTCCGTTTAAGAAATATACTTAATTGGGGCTGGAGAGTTAGCTCAGTGGTTCTGGCGCCGGTCTCGCAAGTGCAAGGACCTGAGTTCGATTCCCAGTTACCTCATAGAATGCTGGGCATGAAGACACGCCCACCAACAACCAACACCGCATACCACAATGCCGGACGTGGTGGCTCACGCCTGTAATCCCAGCACTCAGGAGGCAGAGACAAGAGGATTGCTGAGTTTGCGGCAGCTTGCCTGGGCACCATAGTGAGCTCAGGGCCAGCCTGAACTACAACGTGAGACCCTGTCTCAAAAATCAAAAATAAATAAATAAATAAATAAATAAATAAATAAATAAATAAATATACTTAATTCAAAAAAGAAATCTAGAGACTGAAAATAAAAGGATGGATAACAATTCTCCATGTGATAGGAAACCACAAAAAAGCAGCATTGGCTATTTTATTTGCAGACAAAGTAGACTTCAAACTAAAACTTAGATACAGAAGGCCACTGCATCCTCATACAGGAAACTGCAAAAGAAAGAGGTCATGTTCATACAAATATATATACACTAAATGCTACTGCACCCAATTATATACAGCAAATATTAACAGATATGAAAAGCCAAATAAGCACTAATAAAAGAGCAGTGCGGGACCTCATTACTCCACTGTCACAAAGTTAGATCAACTAGACAAAAAAATCAACAATGAAATACTGAATCTGAATTCCCCAGATTTAAAGACCCAATTCAAAAATGAGTATCTGCAATGAATAGATATTTTTTTCAAATGAAGAAGTAAAAGCAGCAAAAAAATACATGAAAAAAAGTTAATATCACAGGTCGTTTGAGAGATGCAGATGGAAACAACACTGAGATTTCATCTCACTCCACAAAGAATGGCTGCTATCAAGAAATCAACCAATAACAAAAGCTGGCAGGCCTGTGGGGAGAAAGAAACCTTCTCCAGTGTTGGTAGGAATGTAGACTGGTATAACCACTGTGGAGATTGCTCAGACAGTGAGGATTAGAGGTCCTGTTTTACTCTGCTATTTCCCTGCTGGTTCTTTCATGAAATAATGAAAAGCAGCAAACCCCAGTGACATCTGTGCATCTATGTTTATAGCAGTATAGTGCGTGATAGCTAAATCTTGGAAACAGCCCAAATGCCCATCAACAGAAGACTGGAGAAAGAAGATGTGTATAATTTCTTCTTAGAAAGTGTAGTATTACCCATAAAAACCAATAAAGTACAGCTATAGCTAAATGTATGTACATCATAAATAGGACACATGTTTAAATAGTGCAGTGTTTGTCTAGTGTGTGCAACTGGAGGTATAAATGAGGCTCAAAATATAGGTATTGTGAAATAGGAAAATGTTCAAAGAGAAAGGGCAGTGGGGGTGGGGAAGAAGAAACCAAAGAAAGGAAAGAAAAAAATTGATGGTAAAAAGGAAAAACTGAAAACAAAGCTTTATGTATGGGGAGAAAAGTGGATGGGCTGAAAGGAGGAGGGGGAAATGGGGAAAAATACGAATCAAGATACATTATATACAGGTACAAATTCGCAGTGAAGAATGTGATCATAATGTCTCCTAACATGTACCAGTAAATTCAGTTTATTTTAAAAAGTTTCATGAGGAGGCATTATGCAAGCTTATGTTGGATCAATAGTTATAAGAACTATGGCATGTAATTAGATCTTAAAGAAATGTTAAAAATCAAAGAAGAAACTCTTTAGCTTACAGATGAGAATGCTTAAGAAATATGCAAAAAAAATGAGCAAAAAAGTTAATTCACCAAGATCATACAACATTTTATTTGTACTACCTTTATTGAGGTATAATTTAGAGAAACAAAAATTATCATAGGTTAAGCATACAAATTATAAACATACAAATGTATAAATTAAACATAAAACATATACCACCTAGCAAAGTCCAGGTATATAAGAATTCTACTACCCTAAAAAGGTAGTTGGTACTACTGTTCACTCATTCTATTTGTTACACCCAGAACGAGGCTGATTTGATATTATAATAAGTTAGTTAATATAGAATCTTCTGAAATTTCAAACAAATATATAGTATGGTGTTTACCTTTTTTTTCTTTTTTACTTTTATTTTGAATAACATTTTGGGACTTGTCTGTTGCTTGTAAGTGGTTTGAGCATTTTCATAAATGAATATTATTTCACTGCATCATTGTGTACTTATATTGAAAGATATTTAGGTTATTTCTGTTGGACTGTTCAATAAATATTTGAAGCAGTACTGTCCTGAGCATTTTTGTAGACATTTTGGTAAACATGTATATTTACAAAATTTTTGCAGACAGACATACATCTATATTCGTATTCTTGAATAGAACCAGAAATATTGAATTGCATAGTGAAAACATGTTTCACTTTATAAAAAAACAGAAAGAGAATTGCCTGAATTTGTCATACCATTTTGCTCTTTCACTAGCAGTGGACAAACATACCACTCCTTTCACATTATTACAAACATATGGAAAGTTCAATAGTTTCTATTTTAGCTATTCTCACGGGTGGCGGCATTTCATGATGGTTGTGATTTTGTTATCCCTCATAGCTAACAATGCTCAGCATCTTGCCATATGTTACCAGTCATCTACGTATTTTCTTTGGTAAACATACATATTTTTTTTATTCTCAGAGTACATGCATGTGTGTAGTACAACCTGATTTATATATACTTATCAAGTTACATTTTACAAAGTGTTCTTCCTTCCTACTATCCTCTGTTATCTTTTGAAAGAGTCTGTGAAAGATTGATGCTTTTTCTTTAATATTTGATTCAACTCACCACAACCTGGAATTTTCCTTTAGGGAAGGATTTTGAAAAACATATTATTGCATTTATCTTATTTCAAACAGCTTTATTGAGATCCATGCTACTTATGAACTTCATCCATTTCAAGTGTAGCATTTAATAATTTTTACTAACTTTACAAAGTTGTACAAAAGTAACCATAAACCAGTTTTAGAATATTTCCATCCCTCTATTGAAGTCTTTCATACCTGTTTGTACTTAATTCCATTCGTCTACCGGCCTCAGATGTCAGTGAGAAGGTTAGTAATACTAGACTACTTTTTAAGAGATGCAAACATTTTCAGGTTTTCTGTTTCCTTTGGAGTCAGTTTTGGTAAGTTGTGTTTTTCAGTGTTTGCCCATTTCCTTTCATTGTCTGTTTTTTAGATATAATATTATTCATAGTCCATCCGAATGTGTCTAAGGTCTGGAGTGCTTGCTTTTTCTTTTGCTTCTACTGAAATCTTCAAGGGAAAGCCTTTGGTATCGTTGAGTTGTCTCAAGTTCTGCTGTTTTTCTAGTTCAGGGACTTGTGCTCTTTATAGTCTTCCCCTTCCATTCAGGGTTTATTTCTCAAGGCTTTAAGCGTTGTGCACATCACTGAATTTAAATTTGGTCTAATGTTTAATGTAGAGACTTAAGCAGTCTCTCCCTAAGACTGCGGTTAGCTGTTGCCTTAGTCACACTTTCTCCTTTGCTGAGGTACAAGAAGGGACTCCCGCGGATCAAAGGAGGAGAGGCTTATTTTGTTTCCCACTTTGGGAATTCTCAGTCCATGCGAGGTTCCAGGCTTCACGGGAGAAAGTACGCGGCAGGGCGGAGGAGAGGTGTCGTGGAAGAAAGTTGCTCGTGCTATGCCCAGGAGCAGGAGAGAAGAGCACAGCGTTGAAGGGAGAGGTACTCCTCCAGCTCAGGCCCCCAGTGACCCTTCGGCTAGAACAGCTCACTTCCTAACAGCGCCCTGACAGGAACCCTGCTTAGGACTATGGGAAGTGCTTACGGGCCTCCTCCATTGAAATTTTTCCTAGCTACCCTGCACAGATGGACACAGGCTGCTTTTGTTACCGGCCATTTAAAAATATTTTGTCCTCCCTCCACATTTTATTGGTTTCTGTGAGTTGGCGGTGATTCGGGATTGTGTATTTAATCTTCAAATATCAGGAGATTTTTTGTCCAGGTATCGTTTTGTTTCATGTAATTTATTGCCACTGTTACTGAAATGAGTTCTATAGTTCCAATGAGTTAGTGCTCGTTTTAGAAAACAGCAGAGGGTCCATTTTGACTGATAGTCCATGTATCTTTAAGTTCATTTGTCATTTCTTTTGCAATATGTACTGCTTTTATATAGAGACATTTAATTTCAGATACTATGTTGTTTTTAGCTCTAGACTTCCTGTTTTGTTCTTTGGTATGGTAGTGGGGAGTTTTGATTAGTCCCAGGGCCAATCACTAAGCTGCAATCCTCCACCCTGTAATTTTGTTTTGTTTTTACTGTTGAGACAGGTTCTCACTAAGTAGCTAATTTACCAGGCTTGGCTTGAACATGTGGCCCTCCTGCCCCATTCTTCCGGAGTGCTAGGGGTACAGGTATATGCCACCAACTCAACTCATTTTATGCTAAATACTTTCCCATTCTCTTCTTACTATAGTTGTTGTTGTTGTTTTTTTTTTTCAAATTCTTCAATGCTTTTTTTTTCCTGTCTTATGTTTCCATGGCTTTATTACAAATTACCATGCACTTTTGGCTTACAGCATGAATCCTTTTTCTCACACTTGCAGATCCTAAGTATGAGAAGTTCTACTAGAGTCTCTCAGCTCTACCAGACCAAACTCCTGCTGGACGCCCTGGGAAAGAGTCGACTTTTAGGCTTCGCTGGGTTATTAGTAGATATCAGGTCCTTGGGATGCAGGATTGCTATCCCCGGCTTCCTGCTGGCTGTTCTCATGGGGGCAGCTAGCTCCTGAGGCTAATCTTAGAGCCTTCGGTATGGCCTTCTCAACAAAGGAGTAGGTCTTTTGTGTCAGACACCTGTCACATTTCAAATGTTTTCTGTTTTTGCAACCAAAGAAAACCTCTGTTAGAAGAGCTCATGTGATTAGGTTAAACTCATTCTATAATCTCTTTACCTTTAGGGCCGTGATCAGTGATACCAGTTACATCTGCACAGTCCCTTTTGCCATGCAATGTATATATTTTTTGAGGCAGGGTCTCGCTCTATAGATCAGGCTGGTCTTGAGCACACTATGTAGCCCAGGCAAGCCTGGAACTCACCAATCCTCCTGCATCTGCCTCCCTAGTGCTGGGATTACAGGTGTGAGCCACCAGGCCCAGCATTGTGGAGTGTGGTACTGATTGCTGGTGGGTGTGAGTCACCACACCCAAAATCATATCACTGTATGTGGTTAGCAGGATCAAACCAGGGACCTTGCGCTTGCTAGGCAGGCGGCAGAACCACTGAGATAATTCTCTGGTCCTGCCACACAATATTTTGGTACTGTGTTCCTCTTGCTGTTTTATTGTGGTTATGTGCTAATTCTAATATGTTTTATTCCAACATGTTGTAATTGACTGACTTTAGCTTATAATTTTCATTGGAATCTATACTGTATAAGTGTAACATGATTAAGTGTCTGTATTGTATCATCTTGCTTTGACACTGTTGAATTTTCTTTCAGCAGGTATAAGTTATGTGAAGATCGTCTTGTTATTGCCTAGACCTGTTTTAAAGACATTTTAGAGTGAAGAGTTAGCTTGTCCTTTGAAGTATATTTCTTCTGGTCTCTCTTGTAGGTGCTTTGGGGGTTCAATAAGGACTCTGCCTTCTGGAGAGTGATGATTCCATTCAATCTGAGGGCTGTGTGAAATCTTGTTGCAATTCTCCAATTTTCTTGTTTTGTTTTTGTGCTTCTCATCCTGTGATTTCATATAATTGTGACTCATCAGCTAAACATCAAAAGGACGCCTTTGTGTGAGTCTCTTTGTGTGTGTGTGTGTGTGTGTGTGTGTGTGTGTGTGTGTGTGTGTGTAGGGTGGTATGTGTTTCTTTCTCTTAGGCTGCTCTCTGTAAATGATAACATCCACACTTCTGCATTTGCCAGCTTTCTCACTGGTGGAGAAAACTGGCCTGTCACCACAGTTTAAAGGAGAAAAGTTTAATTTGGTTCATAGCTGCAAAGATGTGAGTTCATGGTTGGCTGGCTTTAAGGCAGGAACCTTGTGGAAGGGCAGAGTGGAGCAACCTCTCCTCGTAGTAAGGAAAGTAAAGCACCGGGGAGAATGGCACAGGGATAGGCCCAGAGACCAGACATAGTTGCCAAGGTCACCCCTCAGAGCTTTCATGGCTCTGAGGGCAATCAAGGATTAGCTGCTATATTTTTATCTCTGATTTTTTAAAGTAATTTATTTCCCATGTTCAGCTTGGGATGAAAACTGGTATCAGGCAGGAAGTCATGATACCTGTTAGGCATCTTTACTTCCTGTTCTTTGTGGGTCTCAATCCCACACTTGATCTTAGCCAAAAGGCCGAAAAGCGATGTGGGTCTCAATCCTGAGCTTGTATTCACCAAATACCTTGTGAGAATTACTTTCTATAGATGTCCTTTTTTTTCTGGTGATTAGTGACAAGTGAGAGGGAAATTATGGGGCTAATTAGTCCATCATGGCTAAATGCAAAGGTCCACAACTGAGGACGATTGGGTTCATGAATGTTCAGAACTGCTTGGCTACTACCACTTCTCACAGAAAAGGGGTTAAATCCCAGTTCTTACTGTTTAACAATGACTGTTTTTGTGGGGTGTAGATATGAGATCTGAAGGATTTAAGAATCAAAATCACTGTAGGAGAAGTACTTGTATGGTCAAGATATTAACATCAACTTTGAATACATTAACTTCAAGTAAGATAGGAAAATAAGAAATTGGGCCAAAATACAAGGAGTCAAACTTGTAAAGAGTATGCATTGTTAACTTAGGGAATGTTGTTTGAATGTTAAGGGAGGTAGTGATATTAAACAATGTGATGTATATTCTCTTGAGATCTAAAAATGTTCCCAAGGAGAAATGTTCAGTGCTTTAAACATTCGTGAAACAGGTCCATAGCATTGCAGTTAACTGTGTTGAAGTACACAAGCCTCATTTGAAACACGAAGTTTAGATCTTATGAAGAAGGGCTATTATAAAATCTCAAAAACTCAGTTAATGTTTACTGAGTCAAGTTATAACCAGGAAGGAAGAGAGATGATTGCTGCATTTCAGGTGAGGTGTTGAATTTGATTCAGGAAACTGCGGGACTTGGCAGGTTCAAGGCTTTATCCTGCTCGGGAGCAGCATCTCAGGACACTACAA
>PVIC010033130.1:0-20304 GCA_004025085.1 Thryonomys swinderianus
TTTCTTTCTTTCTTTCTTTCTTTCTTTCTTTCTTTCTTTCTTTCTTTCTTTCTTTCTTTTCTTTTAGTTTTTTGAGACAGGGTCTCACTTTGTAGTTCAGGCTGGCCCTGAACTCACTATGTAGCCCAGGCAAGCCTCAAACTCACAGCAGTCTTCCTGCCTCTGCCTCCCAATTCCTGGGGTTAGAGGCATGAGCCACCACTCCCAGCATTGTGGTACGTGGTACCAGGGATCAAACTCGGGATCTTGAGCTTGTCAGGCAGACGCTGGCATCACTGAGCTAAATCCCCAGCCCCAGTATGTGCCTTTTGTTCCCGACTAGCCAACTCTACCAGCTGGGCCAAGTTATCTCCCTGCCTCCCAAATATGTTACCACATATTCTCCAAGGGCTGTCTGGGTACCAAGTGCTGTGCCCATCCTGGGGACAGCAATCCACGAGACAGAGGCCCTGCCCTTGCAAATCCTCCCTTCTGGAGGGAGGCAGACAACAGGCAAACAGGTAGACAGTGATAAAGGGGTGAGTTAGAGAGCTCAGGTCTGTACAGACTGCTCAGGGCGGGCTGCTCTGATAAAGTGTCCTCAGCCCACACGCTGCACAGGGGGAGGTGAGTTCTGTAGCTATGGAGTAGCTGAGGACCCTGAGGACAAGGGTACAGAGAAGCCCTGAGTTGGAAATGTGATACACCCTGCACCATGGAGGGAGTCTGCAAACATTAAGTGAGTAAATCATTAAGACCACACATCGTCTGATTCCACTGGTAGAATTTATCCAACATAGGCAAATCCACAGAGACAGGAAGGAGTCTGGAGATTGCTAGGGGCTGGAATAAACCAGAAATGGGGAACAGATACTCACGGGTTTCTTTTGGAGGTGATGAAAATGTCCTGATATTCAGTAGTGGTAATGGTTGCCTAACTCTGAATATCCTAAAATCCACTGGATTGCACACTTTAAAATGGTGAATTTTATGTTATGGTATCTCAGTTTTATGAATTATATCTCAGTTTAGAAAGAAACAGAATGTGGCAGGCAGGTAGAGGGAACTCGACCTGGCGTAGGGCTCGGCCAAGCACTGAGCCTGGTTAGGATGGGTTCTGGCCTAGGCATAAATCCACACTGCCTTGGTCTGGAAAGATTGCAGTACTGGGCCAGTGAAGAAGAATGCTTGCTTACTGGACTCCCTCCCATGGCTGGCCCAGGGCCGCTGGCCCAGTGGCTAAGCTTCTTCCCACGCGGGGTCACCAAGAGGACATGCTTAAAATTGCAATCAGCACACTGGCCACCACCTTCGCAGGCCCCACAGCCCTTCTCTTTGAGGATCTCTACTCACGTTGTCCTGACCCAGCCAGGACTCAACACTGGATGGTCGCAGTGTCCTCCAGCTGCCCAAAGCCAGCAGACAGTCGCTGCTTCTGAGGCCCTCTTCCATTCTGCCCTTGACCTTCACAGGACAAACTCAGGGCTGGGTCTGGAGTAACCAGAGCCGGGAAGGTCGGCCCAGCCGCCCCTATCGCTGTCCTCTCTGCCTTTGTCTTCCCAGCTCCTGCAGTCTCAGGATGTGAAGGAAGACGCTGTCCTTTGCTGCTCCATGGAGGTAAGCAGTGGGCTCAGGGTGTTCCAACTTCAGACCCGTGCACCCCTCACACCCCGCTGCTGGAGGGGTCTGGGGTCGTTGGAGCATCCACAGATCCAGGGGAAAGTTTTCCTGAGTGAGGCTGGTGAGAAGTGGCTCCTCGTGTGGGCGTGGGCTGCTGGATCCAGAGCCGCCCGCCCTGAACCAGAAGCACTGATGACGAGCGCCAAGTAGGAAGGCGCTACCCGCATTCCCAAGGTGTATCCACTGTTCACTGACACCCTTCTTCCGGGATCTTAGAGTCTGGCTCCGCCCAGTCCCTGAATATATCTTTGCCCTCTGCAACAGCTCAGAGTCACTCAGAGAGGAGGGCAGGGAAGAGGGGCCCCCAGCATGGATCCCACTCTGACAACACTGAAGAGCATGCCATGAAGGTGGCTCTGCCCAGGCTGCAGAGGAAGCACTACTTGGGTCAGTGAGAAGGTCACTGATTTCATTTGTTGGACTCCAGTGGTGCAACATGGTGCTGGAAGAGATGAGGGCTGGTGGAGGAGAAGGCAGGGCCCCTGCCCTCCCACGGCTGCAAAGTTGGCTGGAGGTGGGCCCCCCACACACACTGGATGGAGGGTCTGTGGAGTGTTTGTCAGTACGGAGCCCACAGCCTCTGAAGTCAGGGCAGAGAGGTCAGGTGGGGCCTCCTAGGAGGTCGAGCGAGGCTTTGTGGAGAAGGCAGATTTGTCAGTCGGGTGGGACACAGCGAGAGGCAGGACAACAGTGGGGACCAACGGGGCTGCTGGCCAGTGGTTCACTGGTCCAGAAAAACTGGAGCTTCTTCCTCCAAGGTTTTTTTTCCAGATTATGGGGTCTCTCAAGATCATCCAGCCGGCCTTCTACCCTAGTTTCTACCCTAATTCATATTTTCTGCCCTCAACTCACCACAAGGGAGGGCAGAGGTTGGTCTTGGGTCTGGAGAGAAGGAGAGAGAGAAACAAACCCATCCTGCTCTCAGGTTCCAACCCAGCTAATAATGCTTCAGCTCATTTCCAGAGAGGCCTCAGTGAGGGAAATTAACACCTGATGACCCGAGGGAACAGGTCACCGGGCCGATCGAGGGTGTGAGTGTGTTCAGGGGAGTCTCCCTGGAGGAGGGGAGGTTCTTGGATGAAAGGGACAAAGGATATGTTCCTGGAGAGGCCTCTTTGGGGCCTGGGTAGTGCGCAATAATCTGACTCCTTTCACTCCTAGACAGTTATTTAGTGCAGAACTGCACGGGTGCCTGACTATTCCCAGCTGGGTCAGCATGTCGCTAGCACAGTCCAGCTGTTTCTTGTCCCTGCCCCCAGCCCACCTCGTGACAGTGCTCAGGTGCATTGTGGCACCCAGATTCTGTCCTAATTAGGCCCCACTTGTCTGCCCACAGCTACAGAGCACAGGGCGATTGTTGGAAGAGCAGCTGCCTGAGATGATGACGGAGCTTCTAGCGAGCGCTCGAGATAAGATGCTCTGCCCCTCAGAGTCCATGCTGACCCGCTCACTGCTCCTGGAGGTCATCGAGCTCCATGCCAACAGCTGGAACCCTCTGACGCCCCCTATCACACAGTACTACAACAGAACCATCCAGAAACTGACAGCCTGACCACCAGGGCCCTGGCGGGTGGCCTGTGGGCAGCTGGGGCCCTGTGCGCAGAACCAGATGGACAGGCGGGAAGACAGGGGTGGCCCTGGTGGGAGGAAGAAATGGGAGGAAGGCAGGCAGAGTCAGTGGCCAGTCTGGAGCCAGCCGGCAAAGGGATCAAAACCCTGAGAAGACCCCCTCACGCATAAACACCCCGCCCGAGCCTGAGCATGCGGCAGCTCCTACCAACAGGGAAGCATGTTTCTTTTCCATGGTGGCCCTGGCCCTAGACCTCCCTCACTCCCACCCGTCTCCACCCCCAGCCACCCGACCCATCCACCCAAGCAGAGATCTCATCTCTGCCGCTCTTCAGAGGCCCCTGTTCCCCCGCAGCCCTGAACACCAGCCTCCCACACTGGGGCACTGCTTGGGTCAGAAAAGACCTCAGAAGGCTGAAAAACTGGGTCGAGACGGGCTCCTATTGTTTCCTGCGTGCTGTCAGGCGCAGTCGCCAACTGGCAGCAGGCGACATGTAGCAGATGTCCGGGAGGACAAAGGCAGGCACGGTCCCCACCAGCCGCCAGTAATTGACGGCCTTTGTCAGCCACAGTGGAGCTGGGGAGAGGCGCTTTGCTCCCCTCTTCACTGCCCACCCTCCCAGCCTCAGCTCCTCCAGCCTCGGGCCCCCAGCCCAGGCCTAGGACACTGGCAGCCGGGAGAGAAGCTGGAGCTTGCAACTCAGTTTGCACCCTTTTCTCTTACTGTGTTTTATTTTTCAAAAACGGTTGCTTTGAAGTCTCTTCTCTCAGTGAAAATACCCTCGATGTGATCACACAGTCAGCCCTGCAAGGACCCCCTGATTAATGGGAGATCAAACCCAACCCCTTCTGGAAGGACTCTAGCCATAGACAGCTTGCCAGTAGCCAATTAGGGTAATTGGAAACTTCTGCCCCAGTGGGGGTCCCTGCTGGAATCCTGTGTTCCTCCCCACTGTGGCCTGCGGCGACTCTGCTCTCCTGTTTCTGTCTCTCAAAGGATCTCGAACTGCGGCTGCTGGACTGTGTTAGACCCGGTCCTGGCCATCGGATTCTTGTGGCAAACAGGGCCCAGAACAAGTCTGGCAAGCTACAACCAAAATGAAAGTATTGTCCCGAGCTCCTCGTAAGGAGAAAGATGGGGTGGGAGCTGCCTGGCTCCCCAGGATTTGTCTAAGTCATGGGTTGTGTCGTTGCCCAAGCCTTATGCTAGACAGCATCCTGAAGCCCAGCTCTTCCAGCTGTTGGGAAAGGGAGAAATCAATGAGTCATAAGAAGGATAGTCAAGTGGGCCCCCTGATGGAGCTTTCAAGGCTGGAAACAAGGCTGGGGTTGAGGTGATGCTGTGGGATGCTGGCATCAGGATCATGACCAGTAGTGCCACACAGGCCATTTCTGAAGTGCGGAGCCCATGCTTTGACGAGCCCCCGGAAAATGCCATCAGAACCCAGCAGGTTCCTGATTTGCCCCTTTACTGAGGCTGGCCGTAACCTAGGTCACACCAGAGAACCCTTATGGCCACCTGATCCAAATCAGGTGGAAGGTGAAAGGTAAGGAGAGTTTCTGCTGATTGTTTCTGAGTCAAGGAAAAAGCTCCCCATTTAAGCCTGGCTTTCCCGCCGTGAAACTGGCCTTCCAGTCCTAGGATGAGACTCTGTGCCAGTCTCTCCCCAAAACCTACTTGGGACAAGGTGTAGGAGGCACAGTATCCCTTTAAATAGGTCAGTGGCCTCTGCCAAGAGGTCTACACTGGTCCCTACCTCTTTCTTCCCCTGCTCCTCCTTCCCAACTTTTTTCAACCTGTTCCTTTTCTTTCCTGTATTGATTTTATTGGTATATTTTAGATATACATTATGATCACATTCAACTTTGAGAATTTGTACCTGTACATGAGATATATAGATTCTCATTTTTTCCCATTCCCCTTCCCTCGCTATACCTTCCTACCCTATTTACATAAGCTTTGCTTCCACTTTTTTACCATCAAATTGTTTTTCTTCTCTTTTTTACTTTCCCCTAACCCTCCTTTCCCTTTTCCCTTTAAACATTTTCTTCCTATTTCACAATAACTATCATACATTGTGGACCTCATTTTCACCTTCAGTTTCTCATACTAGAAAAACAATACATTATTTACACATAGGTGACCTATTTATTTCACTTATGAGTATGTCCTCAAGATATATCTAAGTATAAATGTCTCTAATTTATCATTCTTTATGGCTGAATAATACTCCATTTTATAAAAAAATAATCTTCTTTATCCAGTCTCCATTTGATGGGCATTTGGGCTGTTTCCAAGACTTAGCTATCACAAACTGAGCTGCTATAAACATGGGTGCATATACGTCACTGTGACATGATGCTTTTAATTCTTTTGTGTATATACCTAGCAGGGAAATAGTAGAGTCAAATGGGACCTCTAATCCTAGCTTTTTGAGGAATCTCCACACTGATCTCCACAGTGGTTGCACCAGCCTACATTCCCACCAATAGTGAAGAAGGGTCCCTTTCTCCCCTCATCCCCACCACCATTTGTTGACTTCTCGCTAGCAACCATTCTCTCTAGAATAGGATGGAATCTGAGTGTTGTTTTCACTTGATCTTAGCCAAAAGGCCCAGAAGCGATCTGAGTGTTGTTTTCATCTTCATCTCTCGAATGACCAGCGATGAGGACCGTTTTCTCTAGCTGTTCCTCACTGCTTTCTCTCCTGCACCAACTCTTAGGCCCAGCCTGGAGCCTGGGGACATCATAAACCCCACAGGAGTGCTTGAGGGAAGAGTTGGGCTGATATTGGGATGCTCAGAGAGGGCACTGGAGAAATCATGCTCTCGCAGAGTCAGGCATCCCTGGCCAGATAGCTGCTCCCTGCAGCCTCATAGGCCACGCCTATGCTTAGCAGGCCCCCTCTTCCCTCAGAGGGGTGTGTGTGTGTGTGTATGTGTGTGTGTGTAAGCATGTGTGTGCATCAGCAGAGAACAAAGCAGAGTCCCTAGAAGACAGAGGTCTGAGAGTTGGGTCTCCTAGACCTCTTGTTGGGCTCACAGGCAGGCTCCATGAAGGAGCTTCCAAATGCCATGTGGAGGGGCTGATGTCCACCATGGAAACAAAAGACAGATGACATTGTGGGCACCAACGGTCAGATGTGCCTCCCTCCCGATGGCCTGTTTGTTGGGGTCTTGCCTCAGGGCCAGGCTCTCTGGCCATGAGGACTAGTGTGAAGACGTGAGATATAAATATGTATTATATATAAATATATTTTTAATTATGTGTTGTGTCACAGTGGCTCCAGACGTACAGTTTGCCTAATTTGTTCCGTTGCTTGAAAGCACTTCCTGGCCTATCTGAATAACACTTTTGGCTGTTTTTCTAAATCCAGGTTGCTGCTACTTTTTCAGACATGGAAGGAAAACATTTTTTTTTTTTTTTAAGAAACAACAGCAAAGCCTAAAATTTAAGAGTCTGAGGTAACTTCCCATGGGAGACATCTCAGACAGGAACCAGGGGGAAGGAGTAGGTGCCCTGCAGACCCCTGCCCCTTTCCGGTGCCACAGCCCCCTCTGCTTCAAAGAAAGGCTAGCTGGATGCCGTGGCCGCCCTCGGCAGCCAGCCTTGGAGCATGGAAGAGGCGCACTGCAGCCGTCTCATGTTGATCCTGGTCCCTGCTGCCCATCAAGATGAGTGAGTCACTGTTTTCCTCTCAGGCAGCCCACTTGCCGTCGTCCTGCCCCCCAGGCCTAGAGGCTTTGCCTGAGCTCTGGTGCCACAGTCCCAGAGGGGCTCCGGGCTCCCTGGATAAGTCTGGAAGCTCTGTCATGCTCCACAGGGACCGTACACCTCCAAACCCAGCTTTGTCTGTTTGTCTTTCCTTAACCAGTCTGTAAACCTTTATAGTTTGGAGATTGTCCTGTCCATCTGTGCAAATGTAAATGTTGACCCAGTCGGTATTTATTCTAATTTTTATTTTGTTTTCTCTGAGGGGTGGGATTGTGGGAACTATCGCTGGTCACACCTTGGACAGCTGCTGAGGCTGGGCCCAAATAGCTGCCAAGAGGAGCACCCTCCAGGGTTGTCCCCGACGGCTGCCTCCAGGAACCCCAGGCCCAGGCTGTTGTCTGGCCTCAGAGGCCAGGCAGGGTCCCTTGTCTCACAGACGCTCGGGGCTGCTGTCGCATGGTGTCCCTCAGCTGTCCAGGCAGTTGCTCTGTTGGGAAACCGCTGGCCAGGCCCTGAGGATGCGGGCCAGAGAGAAGACAAGTCTCCTCTGCTCAGGACTCTTGCATGGAAGGGCTGGCCACCTCGCCTGAGCCAGCTGGGAGCCGGATGGCAGGACCTACCTCCCTGGAGCAGGGGTCTGAGGCTTCCCACCCACCAAAGCTGCAACAGAATCCTGCTCATGCGGACACCTTCCCCCACTGGTATGTCCTGCTTTCCTGCTGAACCCAAATGACAAGTGGGTTTAAAAAATAAACAATACCAAAAACCAAAAATGCCTTCAATCTCTGTCCTTTGTGTGTTCAACAAAGAAGCCCTTTCCCAAAGGCTTTTGTACCTGGCTCAGCTGGCACTGGCAGGGGCCCCCAAGGAGCCCTTTCCAGGCAGTAAGCTAATGAGAAGTGTCCCCACGGTGATGGTTGTGAAGCAGTTGGTCCAGGAAAACATGGGTAGAAGAGACTGCTGCCCTCAAAAACTGGGCACTGTGGCATGTCCAAGGTGCTAGAATTTCTTAGAGAAAATGGTTTTCTTAGTATAGCTTCAGTTTGCTGTATATTTAACCCCACCGCCACCACCTACCCCTTCCCCAGGAAATGACCCTGTGGTATTGGCAGTGACTCATTTGAAGAACTGCTGAGACTTGGGCCTAGCATCTTCTAAAATTCAGCAGCAAGAGGCTGTCCAGTCCCAGTTAATCAAATGGGTCTTCCATCAAAGGATCCCAAAAGGGCTCAGTAATTTATTTTTTTGTGATGGTATGTCCCTCACCATATACAGTCCTGGTAACAGAACCCCCTGGGATTCTTCTGGCTGACACTTGCCCCATCTTTCAGCCACTCAAGTGGCAACCAAACATCCACCCTTCATCCTCTCCCAGTCTGGCTGCTGTTGACTGTTAATGAGTCACACCTTGCCATGACACTGCATGGGGACAGCTCAGAGGGTACAGATTGGGTAGAAGGAAATACATGTTAATTAAATAATTGAGATATTTGTCAACCCATTTTTTCCAAAAAAAAAAAGCAAAAGAATAGCACCAGAAATTGGTGATCAAACAGGAAAGTGTTTGAAAGCAAGGTAGAAGTTAGAAAGAGGGAGTCCTACCAACAATTCACTGGAAAGGAGAGACTGTCCCCAGTGACTTAGTTCCACTTCTGAATTGCTCCTATGAAACCCATTATCCAAATAATAGATCTTTCCATCTTGCATTTCACCATTATCTCTGTAATATGTGTTCTCTGTCCCATTGAGAGGTTACATTTGTGCTGGGTCTGTAGGAAGGCAGGGGCAGGAAATTTTATTTTGGATGAGTAAGCTAGATCATACACACACACACCACAAGATTTGTAAAGCCCTTTAAAGTACCAAAGCAAAGATGGCAGACAAGGAATGGAGCGGAGAAAGGGAAGGAATAACCACACCTCAGTATTACTGGTATGATTTCCCCAATTCCTCCCATGGAAACTGTCTCAGCTGGTCCAGTGAAGCAGGCAAACAAGAATGTTCTTCACTTTTGTTTTTGTTTTCCACAGTGCTGAAGGTGGAAACCTAGAGAAGTGCTCTACCACTGAGTTACACTCCAAGCCCAGACAGTGACTTCAATTCCTATTTTACAGATGAATCAAAGGCCATTCAGTGAAAGCCAGGGCCCAGTGTGAGAGCCAAGAGCCCTTCTACCTGCCCAAAAACCATCTAGTCTTTCTGTTCCCACCTCCAGTCAATCACATGGGAAAAGAGGAGCAGCCCACTGCTGCCTTCTCACTGAGTCCTCACATGGTAGAAATTGCATGAAAGTTCTCTGGGGTCTCTTTTGTAAGGTCACTAACCCCTTCCATCCTCAAGGCCTCCCAATACCACCATATCAGGGGTTAGAACCCCAGCATATTAATGGGCAGGACATGAACATTCAGTCCACAGCAGCACCTAAGTATTAGCCTAAAGAGAATAGCAGGCATGGCCATTACCTGAAAACGGAACTCCACACTCCCTGCTGCCCATTTGGTCTTGGGAGGACTCTGCACAGCAGGTTAGGGTGGTCAAAAGGGAACCTCACACTGCAGGCTCCCAAAGAGGCAGCTGGCTGGCTCCAGACTACAAGGTCACCTGCCAGGGAGACTCTGTCACAGAGAACCAAGTCATCACATTGTCCTCTCTCTTCTCACAGTCTTTCTGTTCCTTTGAAGGAAAAAAATACAAATCTCTACTCATTTTGTACTTGGAGAAACTGAGGCCTAGAGAGTTGTAGAGTGAATGGTGCTATATGCGTTTCACATACATGGTATTTGATACAACAGCCCTACCAGTGACAGACACTTTCAACCTTATTTTAAAGACAGAGAAATAGGCTTGGAGAGGTAGAGGGACAAATCCTTACCACGTGATTAGTAGCCACAAAACCCAGGCCTTAAATGACTGCTCTCTTAGTCCTGAGATAGGACGTGTGCGTGTGTGGTATATTGGGTTGAGAATCTACATACCTGGTCTTCAGTACCCAAAGCCACTTTGTGCCCCACAACCTTGCCCACCCCCTGGCATATACCTTGTACCTCCTTCTGCCCAGCCCGGGTCCCCTGACTTGAATGGGTCTCTTTCCCACCTGTCTCCCTATTCACTGAGTCCTGAGTATGCACAGTCTTGTTTCTTGTATTTCACAAGAGCATCCAAGCCATGGGTGTGATTAGCCCCAGGAGACAAAGTCTTAGCACATTGCCAGGGTCCCACAACAGACTTAACTCAGTGGTGGCCATAACTGTGGTCCTGTCAGCCACCATCACCTGCCCCTAGCACTTTAAAAAACAACCACACAAAACCTGTTCCCTTGTGCTGGAGGTTCCAGGAAGATGAACAAGAGGGAGGATCCTAAAGCACCTCAGTGTCACTGGCTTCCAGGAGAGCTGAGAATCCCAGACCACAGCCCACAGCCACTGGCTTGGCCCGCCTTCTGGGCACATCCTGATGCAGACCTGCTTCAGGGACAGCAGCATCTGGCTCAGACCCTCAGGGCGCCCATTTAGGGCTTGCTCAGTCTCACTTCCCAGCCCCAAGGAGAGAGGACCAGCACCCCGCTCTCCTCCTTCTTCAGATGGAACCTAGTGTCGAGGCCGATGAGGAAAACCATGCTGGATCACCAACTTGCTCTATTGCATCCCTCCCAAATAACACAAGTTGTATTAAAGCAGATGATGCTCCAGTTTCAAAGACTCTTGCACAAAAAACACAAACCCTTGCTATTTTGCAAGTTCTAAAGCCTTTTATCAGTGGCTTACAGGGCTGCACCAGCAGTGACAAGTGCTACAATAAAGAGTCGCACCGCAGAGTTACCACTCAGAACACACATGTAACAGCCCCAGGAATCACCGGCGTGACTGCTGTCACTCAGAACTGTCAACATTTTTCAGTTCAGTGAAGCACTGCACCAAGGCCCTTGGGCAGCCCATTCCTCTGGGCCGACTTGAGAGCAGGCCTCCCGTAGGACCCAGTCTCCTCTTCAGATGTTGGGGTCCCCCATTCCTCTGCTCTCCTCAGAGGAAGCCAGTGTCCTGAGGCTCCTTGCACGAGGCCCCACACCAGTCAGACACAAGGTAGGCTGCCCGTCTCAAAGAACTTCTGAGTGGAGAGAGTTGTGGATGTGGGACATTTGTTGTAAAGAAATAGTCAGATATCAAAAATAATAAAATAAAAAAGAGTGGAACAGAGGCTCAGAGCAGGGTCCTGGAACCCCTGCTGACCTAGGAGAATGTACAGGGCACAAAGGCACCTCAAAAGTGAACAGAATGGGGGCCAGAGATTTAGCTCAGTGGTTCCAGCGCCTGCCTCACAAACAAAAGGTCCTGAGTTCAATCCCGGTGACCACATAGAATGCTGGGCGTGACGACTCACACCCACCAGTAATCAATACCACATACCACAGTGCGGGGCGTGGTGGCTCATGCCTATAATCCCAGCACTTGGAAAGCAGAGATAGGAAGATTGCTGAGTTTGAGGCTTGCCTGGGCACCATAGTGAGCTCAGGGCCAGCCTGAACTACAAAATGAGACCCTGTCTCAAAAAAAAAACAAACAAAAAAAAGTGAACAAAATGGACGAGAGGGAGGCCAAGGGCCTGGCATCACATCAGTGTCTTTGCCCGACATAAGGGAGAAGGGTAAGGACTAAGGAGGATGAGAAGGGACAGGAAGCATGAAGTACCACCCAGGGAGGAAGGCCACCAAGGTCTGTGCTGGAGAACTATCCCCTGTCCCTCTAGATGAGTGACAGATAAGCTTAAAATCTCTAGGACTGTAGTGGATCAGCAGATTGGCTGGAGTCTGGCTCTGACCCACACCAAAGCCTCCCTCTGTGGTGAGAAGGAGCGGAGCTCCACAGGCAGTGAGTCACAGTGCTCCCTTAATGCCAGCCTTGCCACAGTGCTCCCTTAATGCCAGCCTTGTCAGGAAAGACTGGGCCTTAGGGGAAGGTTCCAAGTGCACAGTTGGGGTCCACATAGGGGGAATGTTCTGGAAACCAACACTGCCTGAGCAGGGAGGAGGCCACCTCATGAGGGAGGAAGAGCCCCAATGGGGATATTAAATCTACATCCCACGCGGTTGGAAGACTCAGATAAATGGAGCATGTCCTCTGAGTCCCCCCACTCACCAGGCCTTCCTGTCTGACTCTGCAGGGCTCCTCATCATTTAGGTAACAGGTGCTCACAGGGACCTGCCCACTGTGCCGTGAGCCAGCGAGCTGAGCATCTTCCTCATCAAACTTATACCGAGTATGCCCAGTGGCCTGCCACACAGGTGTTGGCATCCTATTTAAGTACTGAGGCCATGAGGTGTGGAGGCCTGTGCATCCCTCTGGCCTCCCAGCATGGCAGATGAGGCGAGCATAAGAAAGGAGCCACCATGACAACCCTGCATGGCCACACAGACTTGTGCTTTCCAGCAATGGAGCTGTTACCCTGGTGACCTGGGGACCCTGTCCGTGGTGTGGCATTGACAGGATACTACCAAGTGCTGCCTGGGGCTAGAAAGATGGTGGCAACAATTAGAGGGTCCACATCCCCAGAGAGGTGAAAATAAGGAAGATTAACCTTCCAGCATGAAGAAAGGAAAACCATCTAATTGCCCAGACTTCATAGAGGGAGGAGGCCCACCGCAGGCCTCTGGCCTCAGACTGCCTGGCCAGCTCTCCATCCAGGTACCAGCATTGCCCAGAACAAGCTGTAGGACACACACTGACTTTCTGTAACTCTCCTGCTGCTTTAAACAGCAACACTTTTCATTTGTTTACTTCTTTCTGTGTGTATTCACTTGATTTAGTTTGGGGTAGACGTCTGTGTACAGAACATCACACACATCCTGGATTTCTCGGAGGGCACTGCGAGTCTCACTCCTTCTTGATGACTCAGGGTCATTTTCACAACACTAATTAGTAGACTGGACGGTAATACAGGGTTAGTCTTGGGGATTATCAAGGTTTGTCCTGTCTGGTTTGCTTTCTAAATTACTGGATCTGCGTTTTACAGTTTTCCTGCCTCGTCTCTCATCACAAAGCTCTCTTCGCTCTACTGGGATGCCTGTTGTAGCCTGAGAAACTAGACCACCAAACTTGTCAGAACTATTTACCAAGTAGGAGCAATGTGGCCCTGAGTGAGGCCGGAGGGAAGTTTCGCTGCAGAGAACAGGAGCTTTGCTGCATGGACGGAGGTCTGGCACAGCCACTCTGCTCAGAAGCCAGTGATGCCTACTTTCTGGCCCCCAGTGACTTCCAACGCAATACGAAAGGCGTACATACTGATGCAGGAGGAAAGTGGTGTCATGGGGGTGACATTCCTAGAGCCTGTGAGGCCCACGGTGGTTTTGTCTTAGTTCTCCAGGGAAGGAAACTGAGCCTCAGAGGCCTGGGGTAGGTCAAGATCTGCAAGTCAGTCTACACCTCAAGGCCACTGGATTAGGCACTGGCCTCAAGTCCACTGCACACTTAGAATCATCAGAACTGTGGGGAAGGGGATCTGAGGGCTCCGGGGTCACACACAATCAGGGCTGGACTGGGTGGGAGCCAGTAAGTCCAAATTCCAGCTCTGGATCCACGCTGACCGGCTAGGTGCCCACGGCAGTGTTGCTTCTTTAAGTCTCAGCTTCCTCCTCTGTCCAAGAAAGATGGTGTGTTAATGTTCAAGGTGTCTCTGGGATTCTTGAGTCATCTTGGCTAATTAGCAGAAGAGGAGTAGGGTGCAGAGGGAGAGACTGAATAACAATTGTTCTCTCTTCTGGGAGGTTGAGGCAAGAGGAGTCAACCTGAGTAACTTAGCAAGCGAACAAGACTCTGTTTGAAAATAAAAAGGGAAAAAAGGCCGGGGGTGTCATTCAGTGTGAAGCCCTTGGGTTCAAGCTCCATTACTAGAAAATGTACACACACACACAGAGATTTGTCATGCCTGAGCCCACTTAGGGCCCCAGATTCCTTCATTCCCCAATCTGATCCCCCTTAGGATCTGGTTTACACTGACATTAACCTGCCTAGGAAAGCTTTGGAATTTCAAGCTAGTCAGCTAAGATTCTGCAGCCCGTAAACAAAAGGCCCAGTGATAAATGCAACCTGGAGAGGCCAAGCTACTTCCAGGAGCAGAGGACCTTGCATTTCTCCCGTGTCCTGAGGTCTTACGCCCAGGGAGGGGCTGCAGCCCAGAGGCACTTGCCTGGAGGGCCGGACTGGAGGGACTGGGAGCCTCCACAGGCTCTGAAAGTGACCGATCTTCAGCTGCCGCCATCCGGACAACTCCCCCTCTGTCCTGGGCTGCTTCTCCCAAGCTTCACCCACCTCTCCTGCCCCAGGGACGCCCAAGGGCTTCCTGGCTGGGGGTCCCGGTGGCCTCTGCCATCAGGTGGACAGAGCTGTCCTCCAGCTGGGACAGCAAAGCCAGAACCTGCCAAAGACACGGGCAGTGTGGCCCAGTGGTGGTGACCCCCAGCTTCCCTGAGGCCCTTGCCCATTCTGGAGGCGCAAAGCAGAGGCCCGCTCCCTGAAGCCCGTGACGTTTGTCGGAGCCTGAGCTTGGCCGCTTTCCTAGGCTGCTACCGTATTGATTCCTCTGGCTCCCTTTCTGCTGGGGATATCAATTTAGTGGGTTCCTGGGATGGCTGTGTTTTAACCTCTCACCCTGGTCTAGACTCTGTCGGCTCCCGCTGTCCCTCAGCCGGGAGGAGATGGAGGCCCTGGGCCTCTCGGGCAGGCTCTGGAGCCAGTGGATTTCCAGGAACCCTGGCTGGGATCACCCAGCAGCTCCCCAGCCCCGCCAACCTGCCTCCCTCCAAACCGGCCGGTGAATTATTAAAGATGCAATTTCCCTTCCTCTTTCCAGTAAAATCGCTCCCTGTGCCATGCTCTGCACGGCCTTCCTGTCACTGGTCAGGCTGGGACTTGACAGTGCGTTCATTCACCCTGCCCTGCTCCCAGGCCTGGGCCTCGCTAGGAGAGTCGATAAAGGCTGACCGCTTCCTAAAAGGGTCCAGAAAGCCCAAGAATCTTGAGGAATCAGAGTGAGGCAGAAGAAATTTGGGATAGTAGAATAGCTAAAAGAACAGGAGCCCAGGGAGGTGCAGCAACTAGCCAAGGGTAGCCCAGCAAACGGCTGGCAGACCGAGTCCTGGAACCCAGTTCCAAGTCTTCCAAGAGAATGCTGCTTTTCCACCTATACCGAGTGACCACAAGAGTGCCAGCCTTGTCTCTCACAACTCCCGCACACACTCCCAGGTGCGAGCTGGGTCAAGCTTCAGGCTTTATCGATTAGGTCTCTAGTGTGATGTACAGTCTCTGCTTGCTGTTTACCAGCCAGTCCCCACCCTGCCGCAGCGGCTTAGCTGAACGTGAAACCAGACTTATTACTGCCCGCTAGTCAGTATTTATTGTTTGGGGTTTTACTGTTCACTACTGGTGGTCATCTCAGTGGGCATCACATGGGGAGTGGGCAGCCTGATGTCATCCTGGCCAGAGCGCTCGTAGCCCAAAGCGCTCTCAAAGCCCTACACTGAGCCCACCACACCCAGAGACCCAAGAGAAGCCCCAGCACTCTCCCTCCTGCCTGGCACGGCCGAGCTCTGATGGAAGAGGCAGTGCGTGCTATGTCCCAGTTCTGGGTAAAGGCTCCCGACACCTATAGTCTCTTGGTCTGGGGGCTGAGGTCTGCCCAGCACCTGTTCCCTCAGCTCGGCCAGGTGAGGCCTGGAGCCCACAGCTCTTACCGGGCTTGGCCCGGAGCCCCAGGCCAGGCCAAAGGAGGCGGAGGCCATGCTCCAGGCTGGGATAGCAAGACTTGCAACAAAGCAGCTCAGAGGACTAGGGAAGCCAGGAAGCGGCAGACAGAAACCCACATGGGCCTATGACAGCCTTGCCAAGACCTCCACCAGCGCCCAAGCAGGTGAGGTCCAGCTCATTGTCCGCTGCCACGGTTCGCGCCAGCCGAGGCCACACTGGAACAGCTGAGGCCCTCGCCAGCTCAGCCCTGCGTCGGCCAAGCCTTCTCCTTAAGCCCTCCTTGCTTCCCTCTGGCCTCTGAAAAGGAGGCAACAGGTCCAGAAAAGACTGAGGTCGGCGGTGCTCTAGGCCCTGACCTCCTCGTGGGGGCCACACTCCTGGGACCAGCCCCTGCCCCCTCGTTGGCCGTAGAATCACCGCTGGCACATCACCTCCCAGGACAGCTCCGGGCCTTTGTTTTCTCTCCTGCAAAAGGGAGGGGGGAAGGAGACAAGAAGATAGTAGCTAGTTCAGGGGACTTCTGTGAATATAAAAGGAGCTACCTCTACATACAGTTCTAGAAAATGAAAAGTAATCTGTATGGACAGAGGGCAGATCATTGGCGGGAATGAGGCAAGGGGTTAGGAGCAAGAAATTAGAAAGAGAAAACTTTGGAGACTAAGGTATATGTTGATTAGCTTCATTGTAGTGATAATTTCAGAAGCGCACACATGGCAACATGCTTCCTGCTGCACACTGTAAATATACACAATTTATTCTATGTCACCTATACCACAACACTGATTAAAATATGATGTGTAACATACTGTGTACAGCCCCAGGCGTTAAGCCCTTCACAGCCCCTGCTGCTACCCCATGCCCATGGCTCCTACTTCTCTTTGGACATTGGCTCCTTAGGGTTACCAGAAGCTCACAGGCAGCCAGCGCTGGGTCTTGCTAACCATGTGTATGTACGTCCCAACAGTTGCTGGGATTTCTTCAGTAGCAGTTGCTAAATAGCCATGGCCCCAGCCCTGCCTGTTTTCTCCACCCCTAGATCCTACTCCACTGCAGCTCACATCTGGTCACTAAAGGGATGATGTAGAATAGCAAGTAACCCCAGAGGCCCTAATCCCTTCAGTTCTCAGAGGTGGGTGCAGAATACTAAGTATTTTAACCAATACCCTCTGTTACTCCACCTCCACCCGTAAGCCGGTTACATTGCTTGGAGTCTCCTTGGGAGACTAGCGAAGCCCGAAGTCCAGTTGTCCAGCAATGTCACCGTTCCCGAGCCCAGCCGCTCCAGAGACTGTACCAGAGACAACACTTGCTGGGCCTCCAGGAACAGGAATCGGTGCCTCTGCCACCAGAACCCACTGCAATGTGGGGAAAGGGTTTTGGCCTAGGGACTGAAGGTAACACATTGAGTCATGTTGCACCTGGACACAGGTCATGTCATTGGTTTTTGGGGGGGTTGTTTATTTGTTTGTTTGTTTGTTTGTTTGAGACAGGGTCTCGCTTTGTAGTTCAGGCTGGCCCTCAGCTCACTATGTAGCTCAGGCAAGTCTCAAACTCAGGCCTCTGCCTGAACTCAGAATCCTCCTGCCTCTGCCTCCCAAGTGCTGGGATTACAGGCATGAGCTACCATGCCCGGCACTGTAGTATGTGGTATTGATGGCTGGTGGGCATGAGTCACCACACCCAGCATGGTATGAGGTTACGGGATCAAACTCAGGGCCTTGCGCTTGCAAGGCAGGCGCCGGAACCACTGAGCTAAATCTCTGGCCCTGTTTGTTTGTTTTTTGAGACAGGGTCTTGCTTTGTAGTTCAGGCTGAGCTCACTCTGTAGCCCAGACCAGCCTTGACCTCACAGCAATCCTCCTGCATCTGCCTCCTGATTGCTGGGATTACAGATGCGAGTCACCAGGCCTGGCATTGTGGTATGTGGTACCAGGGATCGAACTTGGGACTCTGCACTTGCAGAACCACTGACCTAAATCCCCAGTCCCTGTCATTGGGTTTTTAAAGAAAAGCTTTGAACTTCTCAAAGGTCTGAGGAGAAAGGTTTGCTGAACTGAGAGGCAAGGAAGGTGAAGGTCCGGACTTTATGTCAGAGACTGGCCCAGGGTCAGGGGACAGGGGCGGGAATGGGGCAGACTCCAAGCAAGGGGCCTGATAAATTTCTTCTCAAAGGCACTTGAGACCCTGTTTTCTTGCCCAAAGAAGAGGCCACAGTTCCTCCGAGCCAGTCCTCCCCACCTCCATGGGGTAACACCTCCAAGCTTCCTTTTCTTCCGCAGCAGCCCCCAGTCTGTCCCTGTCTCTAATACAAGTCCTCTGAGGCCGAGGGTAGGGGATCCCCTCCTCCTAGAGACTCCCCACATACGTACAGAGCCAGAACTCACACCCTCGTGATTGAAAGAGCCTCGGGCTAGCTCAGGCCAGGGTGGGTGAGGCCAGCGTGGTTTGAAGCACCCTGCATAGGAAATGACCTTGTCAGGGCTGACTGCGGGGAACAATACTGAGAAAGCCTGAGCCAGGAAGTTGCCGGTCACCTCACAAATTGTGAGGCCACAGAGGCCAAGGTCAGACGCCAGGTCTACAGGAGAAACCTGAGCCAGGGATGACCGGGTGTGAGCATGTATGTGAGAGCAAGAGAAAATGAACGTGTGTAAGAATTGTGTGTATGAGAGTACCCATGTTTGTGAGAACATGCATCCAAGAAATAGAAGTTTGTGTGAGAGAAACAGTAAGCATAAGACAGGGAAACGTGATTCCAAGGGTAATATTCCTGGAGTGAGAAGGCTGACTACTGGGCTGAAGAGACTCCTATGTGCCCAGTGGTGTAACCTATGTCAGAGCAGCCTGAGCAGGGAGAAGGCTCTACTGCTCCTTGACCAAGGACTCTGGATCTTCACTTCAAAGTGGTGAGCTGGGGCCTGGGAATTCCCACACCCCCACCCCCAACACTGCTGGCGGTTGCCTCAGAACCAGGAGCCTCGAAAATATGCCGCTAGGCCGGTGGGGCGACTTTGCTGTCAGTGGCTGCCTGAGAGGGCCAGAGGAGGAAACCCGCCATCATTCTCAGGCCTCTTGTGAGTGACCCCCACCGGCAATCTCGAGGGTCTGCACAGAATGCGGCAGGAGTGCTCTGGGCGCGGGATCCCTGACACCCTGCTCGGGCCAGGGAAGAGGCCCCTTTCCGGCTCTAGCCACCTGCCAGCCATCCTCCAAACTAGGAGAGCTTCGGAAATCCCCACCCTAGCATGGGCAGGAAGTGCTGGGGGACAGGTGAGGCATCAAGCCCTGTGCCCGGGTCTCCTGGCCCTCCCCAGAATCAGAGAAACACCACAGGTCCTTGCAGATTCTTCTAATTTTAGAAGTTCACTCCTTCATTTCAAAAAGGGCCCTAGACCCCAGTGAAAGGAATCAGAGCCTGCAACACTAAGGTACCCTGAAATTGCCAAGAGTGCCACCACCATGTGAGCAGCCTGGACCCTGGGGCTGAAAGGGTGGCCAGTCTCCAGGCAGCCCTGAGGCATGAACATCACCATTGTACTTATCGCATTTAAAGTAACAATCAAGCCCCAGCTGGTAAGCAAGTAGGTGCACAGGGTGGGAGGCGGCTCCACGCAGGGCTAAGTGGCCCCCTCCAATGGTCAAGTTGAAGCAGTAGACTAGGATTGCATCTTGAAAGGCACTGATTCTAGGTCTGTACAGATTTCTATTTCTGGTAACTGGACCAGCTTAGGTAGCGTACCAACTTTCCCACCAAGAATAACTGAGAAAAAAAGAAAGAAAAAAACAAGACACATTTTTAAAATGTGGCCAGGCATCATGGTGCATACCTATAATTACAGCACCCTGAATGACTAAGGCAAGAGAGTCACAAATTCAAGCCTGGCCTTGACAACTTGGGAGATTAGTGAGGCCCTGTCTCAAAATTTTAAAAAGGGCTGGGAAGATAGCTCAATACAAAGACCTTGGGTTCAAACTCCACTACCACACTTTGAAAAAAATTGTATGTGTTTACTTATATGTGTGGGGAGGGGCACTGAAGATGTTCAGAGGCCAGGATCCTCAGAAGAAAAGAGATACAGAGAGACGAACTCAAAATTTGGCCCTGTTTTCCTCCTAAGCAGTAGCCAGGAATCTGAGAAAGTGACCAGAAAGCCTAGGCTGGAGTTTATCCTATCTCACAGAGTTGAAGGGGGATATGGGAGGAGGGGCACTCCAAGCATCTTCAAAAAGGGGGTGGGGGGTAGGAGGCTGGAGCTTTAGCTCAAGTGGTACCGTGCCTACCTTGGAAGCAGAAGGGCCCGAGTTTGATACCCAGTACTGTTAAAAAAAAAAAAAGAAGAAGGGGGGTGGGGGTGATTTTTAAAAATTTTAGTTGCAACCTTATAGTGTATATCAGAAACAGATCAGTCTTTGCAAAAATGTGCTTCAAGGGCCGGAGGGTTGGCTCAGTGGTTCCGGCGCCTGCCTCGCAAGCTGTAAGGACCTGAGTTCGATCCCCGGTTACCACATATAATGCTGGGCGTGGTGGCTCACGCCTGTAATCCCAGCACTCGGGAGGCAGAGACAGGAGGATTGCTGAGTTCGCGGCGGCTTGCCTGGGCACCATAGTGAGCTCAGGGCCAGCCT
>PVIC010033131.1:0-20313 GCA_004025085.1 Thryonomys swinderianus
AAAAAAAAAAAATCATATTATGGGACCTTTTTGCACTATTGATATATGAGTATAGATTTAAAAGACAATTTTGCAAAATATATGAAGTTAAAAAGATGTCCTAATTGATAATAGCAATGTTGCTGTGAAAATACTCTAAACAGAAACGTTCCTATGTGTGCAAGGAGACATGTGTGCAATACGGCCACAGAAAGTGAAATACACCAAACAAGGTAATGGCCTCTCTAAGAGGACTGGCTGCTCCTGGGCTGCCAGCTGGCCCCACTGGCAAGCCACACCGCTGTTACTCCTGGGACCACTTCTGGGCAGCCAGGCCAGTATCATCTCTGGAGTAATTAGAATTTGTTCATTCAGTGGGATGGCATTCCACAGTTACAGTGAACCAGTTTTATACTTGTTCCTGTGCACAAATCCCCAAACACAGTGCCTGAAAAGTAAAGCTGTGAGAGGGTGTCACCTATGTTGAACACTAGTCTTGTGTGAGGGCTGGTAAGGGTACAGTAAAGCTATTAACAATCCAGGTGCAATGAACACATGCCAAGTATACCAGGCTTCAAGATGCCAGAAACCACCGAGGGCCAAAGAAGGAACAACAAGACGCAGAGGAACGCTGGCTACTCAGTGGGCTTCTATCCTTCATCCTACTTCATGTCTTATTTTTCCAAAGAGAAAAAGCAAATATAAAAATGGTTGTCACTGGGCGTGGTGGCTCACACCTGTCATCCCAGCACTCGGGAGGCAGAGACAGGAGGATTGCTGAGTTCGAGGCTTGCCTGAGCTACATAGTGAGCTCAGAGCCAGCTGAACTACAAAGCGAGACCCTGTCTCAAAAAACAAACAAACAAACAAAAAAAACGGTTGTCATATATCTGGGTGGTAGAACAACAGCTGCTTATTTAATTATTATTTAAACATTTATGTATTTCTGACTTATTTTACAATTATTGTTTTCTCAATTTTGAGTGATCATATAATACAAATATTTAAAGCTTTCACTGTATGGAATCAAATCAACCAAGTATAGCTGTAATTCAATTAAACCATGAAAAACTGAGACTCAGAAAATGGATGAATTAGAGGATTATTAATCATATTAAAATGTATTCATTATATAATTCACAAAATAGGATGTTTTATGATGCAATCAGAATTATTCAATTTATAATCATGTGAAGTACATTTAACTTTTCTAAAATTCCTACTTTATAAATCAATCCACACTTATTAATTCATCTTTCCTGTATGTGCTTTACAGAAATTTCTCTGGGGATAATTTTAGATGCAAACTGAAGTTGTTAGTTTAAAGAGGCATTCTTTTAGTAGAGAGTCTTCACAAACAATGGAAAGCTCATATTCTCCCCTGAAGAAATGTATACCATATTTTATTCTTTCAATTAACCTTCTAGAATATAAGTGAAATTGTGAATAACTTAGGCAGAGGCCCAGCTTGCTATTTCAATACCAAAAAAAGTTAACTAGGAAAGCAGCACTACCAATCTACGTACAGCGTCACGTGGGCCCCTGTGGACTGGCACCCTTCAAAGCCCGGACTGCTGCTCCTCTTGTCTTCATTTCCATGCTGTTCTGGAAGTTTCCTCAGGGCCTCGGCTTTCTCCCTGGCTCTTCTGAGGCGATAAGCTTTTTCCTGCTCTCTGATTTGCTCTTCAACTACCGAATAGTTCTGCAGTGCCTGAATCCTCTCTGAACGGTCTATTTCTTTACCGTCTAGCCACTTAAATAAAAACAACAAACAGTACAATCATTCAAAAGTAGCAAATGAGTCAGTCCCAAGTTAATTTTGACAGCAATACTTTAAACTTAGAAATAACAATAGTATACCATAGTGGTGGAGAATTAAAAGAAAATAATTAATGGAAAATATCAGGACACTGGTGTAAACCAATGTACATTTCATATAGTTAACTTATGAGTAGGTCACAAAGCATTTTCGCAGGCCCTAATAAGTAAGCCTTCTTTCAAGCTGATAAGTAATGAAAAACTCTCAAAACATTTTATATTAAATTTATAATTGCTCATGATACTAAGAAATTCAGTACCTAAACCAAGTCCAGCTCCAAAGAATGGCAATAATACATCCTAATGTTCTCTACTCAAAAGGACCTTGAATCTTACAAATAACTGAACTCTAAGACAAATAGGTCCATCTTCCTTCCTGAGGACAGAACTTGAGGAGCGTACCACAGCTGTTACCGTCAACACTTACATCTGCTGCCTTCATAATGCTGCAATTCTCCAAAATAAAAAAGAAAGTTTAAATATTTTTGCTTTTTATAAATAAAATAGGAAAATAAAAACACCAGCTAAAATCTGAAATAGCAAAGCCATCAGCTGCAAGATAACTGGCACCTATCTCCAGAAAGAGGCAGTATTTACGGCAAGGTGTGCTAGAGGAAAGTTTCTCAGTAATGTCCATTTTTCTGATCTCCAGGACTGTTATCTCACACAGCAAAGAGAGCTTCACAGATGTGGTTAAGAATCATGGATAATCAGGGTCATGCTTATTAGGATCCTAACTTTCCTCATAAGAAAAGGAAGAAGGCATAATATTAGGGTCAGAGTTAGGACAAGATGGGTCTCTGACCCATGCTGGCTTTCAGAGTTGAGAAAGAGGCCAGAAGTTCAGAAATACAGGCAGGTGAAGGATTCTCCCCTAGAACCTCCAAATGAAATAGCCCTGTCAATAACTTGGTGTTAGCCCAGAGAAACCATCACAGGCTTCTGGTTTCCAGAATCAGAAGATAAATCTGCATTGTTTTAACCCACTAACTTTGTGTTGATTTGGTATAGCAGCAATAGAGAACCAACATGAAAGAAAAAAGGAAATATTAAAATATAAATGAAAAACTACTCAGATAAACTAAATTACAGAACAAAGTATAATGTAGAGATTTGGAAAAAACACAATTTCAAGCATGTTTTGATAACAAAAACTCATGTGGTTGCTCAGATGGGCTGGAAATTTGGTTCAGAGCTTCCTAGTAGCCAAAGTAAAAAGAGAAAGAATTATCAGCCACACAATTTTCACTGTCTTTAATGAAAAGGTACAGTTGTTTTTAGCTCTTTTCTAGTAGAGTATTTAGCTCTATGGAGCCCTTAGGAAATGTCCAGCATTCTTCCTGTACAAGTAATAGACTGTGAACAGTTGTTTCTTTTATTATCTTCAATGAAAGAGAGCACCACAATGATAAAATCTACTTTGTAAGATAATAAGCAATTGTGCCATACATACCTAAATTAATCTAAGAATGGTTAAAATCTAATCAAGTTGGAAAATTCTGAATATATAATTAATTATATTAATGTTTCTATATTTGTATAAATTATATATAAAAATGATACCACATTAAAATTATACAGGTAAATGGTTAAGATATGTGTCCTACATAAATATATGCTAATTTGGAGAATTCTGGATAAATCCGGTTGCTTTCACCTGGGATTCTATGGAACACTGGAGTCACATTTCAGGTATGAGTTGTCCCCAAAGCCTTACGTGTCTGGAAAGTGATTGGATCATAGGGTACTGGACATGTAGAAGGAGCGCACCTTTAACTGCTGCAGTGTAGCCACCACGAACTGCCGGTAGCCCTGGAAGTCGGCGCAGGGGTTACCCATGAGAAAGAGCTCCTTCAGGTGCACATGGTGTGCCAGGCATTTAATGCTGCTCAGCTCACCAATGAAGTTCACGGTCAAATCAAGTTTTGTCAGTGCTTCACACCCTGTGGAGGAAAGGGTGGGGCACGGTGGGGGTCACAGTGGTAACAAAATGTACACAAAGGCAGACACAGAAGCACTGTCCACTTCAAAATCTGATCAGTTGCCAACCTTTTAATCCGAATAATTAGACCAAGAAGTGGTTTTTCAGAAATGTTAACTCAGAGGCTTACCTGCACCTCACTCCTCTATATCTTCCCTTATTTGCACCCCTATGGTCCTTCCAGCCAGTAGGGATCATTTCCCTGACGCACATTTTCTAGGCCCAGGCTGGTGAGCTTTCGGATTTTGTCACGACCTGGCATGAAGAAAGCCAAGTCGAAGCTGCTTCAGGCAGGGCATGACCTAGGGCGGCGCCTGGAAGCTGTTTTCCTGCGTTTTACCAAGTAGTTGAGACACGTTTTACCACGGAAGATGAGGATGTTAAGTGTCTACTCCCCCCACCAAAAGAAAAACATTTCTAAGACCCAGAAGAAACAAATGCACAACTCCCTCATACACTAAACAAATAATGTTTCCAAAGTCACCGGAGCAGAAAGAGGGACTCCAGAGCCCACAAGAGCTGAGCTGAGGGTATCAACAGAGGTGACTGGGGACGGGTGTTGACTCGCAGAGGGATACCGGGAGGAGGGCCAGCCTCCAGAGCGGGGATTACAGTGTGTCTGACCCACCGTCGCCTGCATCACACAGGTAGCCAATTGCCACTGACCCCTGGATCAAATTTGATTTAAATCTGAATTAATCCCCCTCATTCTTATTCCAGGGGAACTTGGAGGTTACGAGTCCAGACTTTGGAATTAGACAGCCGTGAGTTCAAACCCTACCTCTGTCCTGTCCTTGCTGATATGCCCTTGAACAGGTCATGCCCTTAGCCACTTCACCTACTAAATTACAGTGTCAGTATTATTATCAGTAGGAGTTGTTGTAAAGATGGTATAAGATAATTCCTAGACTATGGCCCCGCCACCCACAATGCTTCAGTAAACACCAGTTATGAAGCAATCCCTTGAGGGGCTCTTCTGGTTACCCAGTCTCGGTACACGCAACGCACCTGCAGGGAAAGGAGTTGACCTGGTTTGTACAGCAGCTTTTGAGGGCTTGACCGAGTGTAAGCCTGACTTTGCCTGAGACCGACTCACGCCTGTGGGACAGACATGGCACATTCTGCAGGCTTCGGTATCTACAGAGTCATTCACAGTGGACAGCGCTGCAGTGAGGGTGGTGATATTTGTAGTAAATACCAACACTAGCAAAGAGATACTCACGTATCCTAGTTTAGAAAGGCTTTTCAGAGGGACAGATCTGAGTTCAAATCCCAACTCCTCCATTTTGGAATTATGTGAACATTGGAAACATCTTAGCTTGTTTGCTTCAGAGTCCTAGTTATCTATTACAGGAAGGAAAACAACAACAAAATCTCTTTGCAGGCTCAGTGCCCTAAGGACGCTCAGTTTGTGGGTGAGGACCAGGGCTGCACGGCAGGCAGCTCCTCTCGGAGCCGAGCATCCCTGGGCTGTTGGAGATCTGCTTCCAGAGCCGCCTCTGGGACCTGCACAGTGCTGCTGCGAGGCTGACAAACGGGTTCCTGGGGCTGAGGGGGTCCAGCCGGGCTGGGAAAGGCGGGAAGGCAAAGTGGGTCGGGAAGGCTAGAGGGCCGGCAAGGAAGTGTTCACTCTCTCCCTCCCAACAAAGAGCGAAACCCCAAGACCAGTCGCCAGAAGAGTCCATTTCCCATATCTCACTTGGTATCACGTTATATATAAATAAAAGGGGAGTGGGTGGGAGAAAATTGAGAACCTTGAGGATGGTGAGGGAACAAATCTCCACCTTTCCCACGTGGACATCAACAGACCATGTCTAAAAGGAGAATGTTAAAAAAAAAAAAGCAGTCATATTACACCGTATGACCCACAATCCCACTCCCAGGCACACATCCAAAGGATATGAAACTGTATGCGGTGGAGACATCTCCACTCCTGCTACAGCAGAAGTACCCACGACAGCCAAGAATGGATCCAACCTAGTTGTCCATGAACAGCTGACTGGACAGTGAAAATGTGGTGTGTACACAAAATGAACTAACAGCCATAAAAGGGATGAAATTCTGCCATGTGCAGCAACACGGATGGCACTGGTATAATAAGCCAGGCACAGGAACACATGTACAATCTGACTGTACCCACATGTGGGATCTAAAAATGTTGCTGTCCTAGAAGCTGAGAGTGAAATGGTAGCTCGCAGGGGACGGACTGAATGATGCAGAAGGCTGAATAATAGGCACTAAGTTATAGTTAGATGGAAAAGTTTTGGGACTGGAGTTAATGACAGTATTCTTTTGTAAACTAAAAAAATGGATTTGGAATATTTTCACAATAAAGAAACGATCACTGAAGAAATACACAGGTGGACTTCTATTTGAACCTTACACGATGTAGACTGTATAAAAGCATGACATGGCACCCCACAAATATAGGCCATTTTTGTTAATCAGTTAAAAATTTTAAAGTAAAAATATTTCAATTTTTTTTAAAAGATGAACACCCAAATCAAATACTTTTGCTGAAAGCAGAGACGATTCGAACCAAGCTGTTCGGAACAATTCTACTCATAGTAACAAAAATAACTTCAAACAATTCCACCAGTAAACAATAATGAATTACTTGAAACACATCGATAAAGTTGATAATGCATCATTAAATTTTAAAAGCATGAAAAATGGATATAAAACTATATACATAAACATAAGTCTGTATCTCTAGCCGGAATGTTGTGAGTAGCTGCAAATGCCAGATGGATTTTATAAATGTGGATGAGGGATTTGGGACAGTCAGCTGTAAGGTACAGGTTATGTGGAATTCAGTTAGCTATGGAAGCTTCTGGAGACATTGTAATGGCTTTCTTCTTTCATGGAATAAAAAGCTGACATTTGAAAGACTCTAACCAGGTAAAAAATTCATGTATTTCTGAATTTTGCTGCAATTGTATAAAGGAAGGACCCAGGACACTTCAAATGTTGCATTTTTCAAAGTAATGAGTTGTAACTCTCTTTTGAATTAGCCTACACAGAAGCCACTGGAGGGCCTCTGTTGTCCTGTGGATGACCAGCTCTTGCCCACCGGCAGTGCCCAGAGTACCTCTCCCCTCGAGACAGGCACTCCCACCTTCAGGGAGAGCCAGCCAGCTTCCTGTCCTGCAGAGCAGCCCAGAGACGCTGGGACAGACAGACTGATGCCGGGGCTGCATGGCTCACTCTGTTAGCAGTCCCACCTCTTTCCCTGTTTAGAGTACGGAAGATGAGGAGTGGGAAAGGAAAGCACTTTATCCTATCCTGGTGAATCCTCAATGGGAAAATAGAAAAGGAAGAAGAAAAAATGAGACTAGTTATTCTTTGCCATTGAGGAAAGAAAAGAGAAAAAACAACTTATTTTACAGTTCACACTGAGATTCACTCAAGTAGCGGCCGGAGCGTGTATCTGTCTTCTCTGCAGATACACACTCCGGCCGCTACTTGAGTCCCTTCAAATTGACCAAGCACACATTTGCTAGCAGAGAAGAGGCACCCTCCTACTCCTCACCCCGGACCCCAATCAGATATGCCCACTGTTCCCGCACAGGTGGAAAGCAGAGTGCCACAGGAGGAAGCCAGACCTGCCCAGGTAAGGGAAGTGGGGAACCTCAGTCTGCACTTTGCAAAAATACAAAGACAATAGCGACGAGGCTGCCCTCTAGTGGTGCACGAACAAAACAGACCGTAAAACCCAGTACTTTCCTGCCCGGTAATATATTGTCCTAACAAAAATAATTTCTCTGACATTTCAGACTGAAACAGAGTAAATGTTATCCCACTTGTCCACAAAGTAACACAGCCGCAGGGCAATGCTTATTGCATCTCTAAAGCCGAAACAAAGCATCACAGATTCAGCGTGATGCTGGCCTCAGAGCCTTGATAATGGCAACTTTCTAAGTTTTGAGGGTAAAAATTTAAAACCTATTTATGTGGATTTTTTTTGACATAGCAGATTTGATAGCCACTGAAATATCTATTAGCACATGAGGGTGAACAGACTAGAACCCAGCACGACCTCCCTGAAGGCCTCTCACTGTAGCTAAGGCCAGATGGGAGCAGGGAGGGGAGTAGCTCCAGGCTGACAAGGTGAAGGAAGCTGCCACTCAGTGCGCCTCCCCCCCTCACAAAGCCACAGCCCAGCCTGGCGGGACAGCAGCCAGCTGGCTGGAGAAACAGCCCTGCGGCAGAGCAAGCCGCCCCGACACAGACAGCCCAGGTCCTCTACGATGGTCCTCAGACATCAAGGGCCACTGCTTAGAGAAAAACAGCAAGAAATAGAAGGCCGCAAAATGGACCAGGAAGCCACAGATGAAGAGAGAATTTAGGGAACTGCAGGAAATTGAGATCACAGAATCTAACTTTCAAGACACCTTAGAAGCTATCTCATCTATGAAATAACAGTTAACACCACAGAAAAGCAGGAGACACAGTTTGGGAGTGAGTTCGGGAGGAAGAAAATGGAAGCCAAAATAAATAGCCAGCTGTACATGAACTGAATTATAACATGGCGGTAATTAATGTAATGTAACTGTATTGGTCAGCTTTCCTATGGCTGACATCTGCAACTTCGAGAAGGTGAGGTTCCTTTTCTCTCATGGTTTCAGCCTGTACTCAGCTGAGCTGAAGGCAGAAACATCACAACAGAAGGAAGTGACAGTGGAAGGAAGCCGCTCTACCCCTGGCTCCAGGAAACAAAGGCTGGGGAAGAGGCAGAGGTCAAAAGGCCAGGACCAAGCACAGTCCCCAAGGTCAGAGCCCCGTAACTCGCTTCCTCTGACCAGGGCCTGACTCTGAACAGCCCACGCAGCTCCGAACTCAGCAAGCCGATAACCTAGCGATGAGGTCGGTGCCCTCGTAATCCAATCATCTAACTGGCAGAAGAATTAATTTGGAATTTAAATCTAGTGAAATAGCCCGTAGAATACCAAGATAAAGAAATAAGAAACACAAGAGAAGAGGCATGAAAGCTTAGCCTAGTACAACAAAATCCTACTGAAAGAAATTCCAGGAGATTAAAGAAAACATTATCAGAAAATAGGAAGGTAGACAGACAGACAGATGAAGGGAAGAAGGATGTCTGGAAAACCTATCAAAAAGGAAGACAGAAGAAAACATCTCGAGGTAAACAAAGCTATGAGTATTTTGTCACTAGCGGATCTACCTTACAAAAATGAGACAGGGCGTCCTTCAAGCTGAAGACAACAGAGAGTAACTGAAACTAATTAGACAAAAGAAAAGGTTTGAGTTAGCTGTTGGAGTTGTGGCCTCACAGCCCAGGAAGATAAATTTGAGTCCTGCTGAGCACCTGACCCAAATGCTTTGCCCAAGCATGTGGCATCATGAAGGAGACTCTGCCGAGCTTTTTCTAACCAAAAGGGCCATCTAAAGAGAGAGAGATCCACCCTTTCTGGGAAAGATGAGGGGGATTCTCAAGTTCCCCACAGCCACAGACATGGATTTCAACCAGCTGGAGACACTCCTGGTGGTCAGCTCAAAAAGTGAGATTGCATCACATGTAACCAAGCTGCTGTGATTTTCAAATTCTGGAAAAGCCACAAGATGAAAATATGAGACCTCTACACCAGAGCCCCTGGCACAGCAAGCTCTGGAGCCTGGGCCAGAAAGTTAGTGACAATCACTCATCTTCTCTCCACAGCTGTGCTGGCTACAGGAAGAGTGGACAGGCCAGTCGGCACTGGGGGCTCAGTATCAAAAGAATGCAAGGAGAAGTCACCTAGAGAAGTGAAGGGAACCGAGCTGAGCTCCTTCCCCAACACCCACCGAGCAAACAGGCAGGAAGCACAACCATTTGACACTCAGAACTGGATGAGGTAAACATCAACCAAGTCCTGAGGTTTTCAGAGACACAAGAAAACACTGACATAGCCAGAGTAGCCAAAGATGAAATAGGAAGCAATTGGATTTACTGAAACAAAAGTCCAGGACTCCTCATGGAATTAAAACAAAATTATCTTCCCCGTTGGTGCTAAATTCTCAGTTTAAATCTTGGGGGGGGACCCTAAGGACCCTCAAAATGTTAAGTGTATAGGTAAATAAAAAAGGTAACATAAGTGTCTTTTTGTTTGTACCTCTTTTTGTCCTTATTCTAGAATTAATTATAAATCTATGCCTATGGGGCCAAAATATATATATAAAATAAATTATAACAACCAGCATAAATCTTACACAATCATCTGTATAAGACCGAAGTGTTTTATATTATTTCAATTAAATTGACATTAATTTGAACTAGATTATTGAAAATAAGATAGTAATTATAATTCTAGGAGCATCAGTAACCCAAAAATATATAGTCAAAGAAATAAATAGAATTAAAATAGTATAGAAGAAAATAACAAAACAGAGACATTAAAACAGAAATAAGAGCTGAGGATTTAACTTGGTGGTGCCGCCGCTTGCCTCACAAGTGTAAGACCATGAGTTCCATCCCCGCTAGTGCATAAAACAAAAATAAAAACACCAGGGCCGGAGGGTTAGCTCAGTGGTTCCGGCGTCTGCCTTGCAAGCACAAGGACCTGAGTTCGATCCCCGGTAACCACATATAATGCTGGGCATGGTGGCTCACGCCTGTAATCCCAGCACTCGGGAGGCAGAGACGGGAGGATTGCTGAGTTCGCAGCAGCTTGCCTGGGCACCATAGTGAGCTCAGGGCCAGCCTGAACTACAAAGCGAGACCCTGTCTCCAAAAAGCAAAAAAAAATAAAAAATAAAAACACCAAAATAATAGAAACAGGAATAAAACACACAGAATGCACAGAAAACAAATAGGAAAATTCAACCTCATCACTAATTACATTAAATATAAATGAATACAACTTTCCTCTTAGATTGACAAAAATGAATTAAAAATAAAATGATTCATATATGTGCACTTTAAAGAGACACATTTTAGAATCAAAGAAGCAAGTAGGTGGAATGTAAAAGGATAGAAAAGGTTATACCAAGCCAACAGTAACCACAGAGAAAGCTAGGATAGCTATACAAGTATCAGACAAAATAGACCTTAATAAAAATATTTAAATGGAAAGATCAATTCACCAAGAAGATTAAACAATTATAAATATGTTTCTAGTAGTAGAAAGCCAAACTACAGGAAATAAAACATGACAGAAATGAAGGGAGAAACTAGAAGTTCAACCTTCTCGGAGACCTCAGTAACCTACCTTCAATAATAGACAGAACTACAGAACATATCAACCAAGAAAGAAAAGAGGAGAACAATACTTGAAAAAGAAGAACAAACAAAAAACTAGGCCTGATGAATCTTTAGATTTCCCTCAAGTAAAATACACATTCTCTTCAAGTACACAGGAGATGTTCCCTAGGACAGACAAAATGTTAGGGTTAAAGAAAATGTCATGCTCCCACACACCCTAAAATATAAGCCATAAAGTAGAGCAAGATTATGTCGTCTGCAGAAAAGTGGATGAAACTGGACGTCATGGCATTAAATAAAATAAGTCAGGGTTAGAAACACAAATATCGCATGTTTTCTCTCGGATGGATGTGAAATCTGTGGATGGTGGGAAGACGGAAGTAAAGGTGATACTGCTCGAGAAAGCAAGAGACCAAAGGGAGGTGGGGAGGTAAGAAGGGACAACAGAGAGCGTGAACACTATGAAGATACATTAAATGCAAGTATGAAAATGTCATAGTGGAACTCATTATTTTGTATAGTTAATGTGTACTGATGATTAGAATATTATTCATAGGCAAACCAAACTAAGAGAGAGCAAATGCCTAGACAGAAACTTGTACATGAGCGTTCAGAACTTGTACATGAATGTTCGTAATAGCCAAAATTAAAAGTGACCCAAATGTCTACCAACCAGTGAAGGGACAGTCAAGTGTGGTATGCTCATACTGCAGAATATTACACAGCCATAACCAGAAATGGAGACCTGGAACAGGCAACAGCATGGAGGAACTCTGAGAACTCAGGCTGGAAGGACTCCCTGGTGGGTGACTCCATGTATCCTGTATGTTCAGAATGGGAAAATTAAAGAGAAAGAAAGTGGATTCAAAGTTGACAGGGATTAGGTGGGTCGGAAGGGCAGGGTTTCATGGAGATGATGAAAACGTTCTAAAGGCATGGTGGTGAGAGAGGCCATATTAATATCACTATTTAATATGGTGAGTTTTACGGTATATGAATCATGTCTTTGTTTTTTAAATGTCCAGATATTGAAATTATGAGACATTTTAAGGAAAAGGGCATATTTTCATTCATTTTTACATGATAAATTTAAGTTGGATTAGAAAGACTAAGTGTAAAATGTATTAAAATTAATCTTAATACACAAGGTGTACTCTGAAACCACAGCATAAAGATTGAGAACTGAGAATATTAAAATGTGACATTTTTGGGCCAGAGATTTAGTTCAGTGGTTCTGGCACCTGCCTCACAAGCGCAAGGTCCTGAGTTCAATCCCCAGTAACTACATACAATGCTGGGTGTGGTGACTCACACCCACCAGCAATCAGCACCACATACCACAGTGCCAGGCGTGGTAGCTCACGCCTGTCATCCCAGCACTCGGGAGGCAGAGGCAGGAGGATTGCTGAGTTTGAGGCTTGCCTGGGCTACATAGTGAGCTCAGGGCCAGCCTGAACTACAAAGCAAGACCCTGTCTCAAAAAAAAAAAAAGTGACATTTCTGCACATCAATATCGTAACCAAAACAGATGAAAAGCTGATCAAAAGAAAATATTTGTAGTATATATGACAATGGATTAATGTCTAAAGGTCTTTAGAAAGGAACACATCAATAGAGTGGGAAAAGATACAAAACGTCTTCTAATTTGCACTAGAGAAACATAAATATTCAATAAACACCTGAAATACATATTTTTCTGAGAAAGAGTCTCACTATATCATCCAGGCTTGCCTTGAACTCACAAGTAGCCCAGACTGGCTTCAAACTCATGGCAGTCCTCCTGCTTCAGCCTCCCAAGTGCTGGGATTATGGACATGTGTCACCAAACCCAGCAAACATCTGAAATTTTACACACAAGCTCGGTAATAATAAGTAAACTGCAAAACAAAGCAACAACTGGACAACACTGTATTCCTATCTTTACAAGCTATCATGTAACATAGAAAGTGTTAGTGAAGTTGCAGAGAAGCGGGCACTGACGGGGACCACCAGGTGTGAGCATGAAGTGATGCAGTCTTTTGTGGAAAGGATTTGGCAATATATTTTAAGATATGCATATTTAAAGCTAGGGATCCCATTTCTAAATCAACGCTCGGAAAAACTGAGCCCATGCACACGAAATGAAGTCAAGAAGGATGTTCACTGCAACCAGGCTTACAGCAAAATGCTGGAACCTTCCCAAATGTCCATCTGCAGAAAAATAGTCAGAAAAATTATCCACAGTAATTCTGTTCCATAGCCAGCCAGCCCCTCCTCGTTATTAAGGAAATTCTAAGGAAGAAATTAGTTTCCTAAACACAGCTTATATTATGGTCCTAGGGATAGAATGCAAAATTAAACAAAACTGTCTTGTATATAGCAAAGTGTAACTATCACTATTTTTAGTAAGGAGACTGGGTTAAGAAGACTGGGAGGTAAAGGAACTGCCATTATTGAATTTATCCATCTGCACTGTTCTGATTTTCATCAAAATTAATGATTTACATAGAATGTTGATTTTGAAAGTATGCTTATTGTGTATGATATTCTATTTAAAGCTAATTTAAATTTTGATGTAATTTGAAATAAAATCAATGAAGAAAATTCTTACCTTCCAAATTTTCAATTTTTTCAATGTTGTTTAGAGCTAAATTCAAATATTCCAGTTTCTTGAGTTTGTTGACATTTTCTGAAATGCACAAATAATGTAATTAACTTTCAAGATAAAGACAGTTTATTTTGTATTTTTGAGACAGGGTCTTGCTTTGTACTCCAGGCTAGCTTTGACCTCAGGCAATCCTTCTTCCAATGGTGCAGAGTGCTGGGATTATGGGCATGGCCACCTTGCCTGGCTCAAAGACCTTTTAATATACTCTATTATGAAAAGGGTAAAGAAATGCTAAGGAATATTTTATAGTTATCAAAATCTTGTTCCTTTTTAAGTCTTTACCTGTACATGAAACACAACTTCTCAGGCAATATCCATTTCTCCCTGCATTTTTCCAATGGAGCTAGATTTGCTCGCATCTCTACCCAGCCCCAAGTCCAGCGGAGGGTGGGGTAGGCTGGACAATGCAGCCTCAGTGCCCTCACAGTCTCTCTTGCTAGTGAAGGCTCTCGAACCTGAGCCTAAGCTTGCCCACCTCTGTAAGTCTCCTGGCGGTCACAAGCTTCAGGCCAGGGTGGACATGCGCACCAAATACCCCAATCAGAAGAGGGAAAGATCTGCACTCTACACTCGGGAACCTCCTGTATCTTTTTTCCTTCTGGATGTTTATAGGGATGAGTGTCATCCCTACCATCCCTCACACTCAACCCTGGGGAACAGCTGTAAGATAAAGCCCATACTGGCTGGTAGAGGAGACAGAAGGAGTGGATCATCCTGGAGTCTGCTCCATCTTGAACTTGGACTTGGGGAAAGAGCAGCCTGCCTTACTGTTGAGCTATGTGAAGTTGGGTTTCTTTTGCTTAAAATCACCCTGAAAAATGATTTTTGATGAATCTTAATGTTCATACAGAAGAAACGACAAGCATAACCAAGTCAGTCAAAGAATCACCATGAAGTGGCGCTTTTTAGAAATAGATAAAAATAAGATATAGTTAACACTGTTTAGTATATGCCACGTGGTGTTCTACTAATTCTGCACCTATGACTTCATCCTCCTAGTAACCCTGTGAGGTCAAATCTACTTTGTCTCCTCTTTACAATGGAGAATATAGCACTGAGGCACAGCCAGCCCACATGCCAAGGGCTGTACCGAGAGCCAGAGACTTGACTCTGGAGCTGGGCACTGACTCAGACAGCGTTCATGTACCTTAAAGAACAGCCCTTTATTGGGTGCCATGAAAGATAACACCCCCACCAAGGATCAGGTCTCTGGGGCAGCCTGGTTTCAATAACGCCTCCTCTGTACCTTGCTCAGGGATGTTAACATCTCAAGCATGATAACTTATAACCATCACCTTATTGCCATTAAGAGCTCATCTAAAATTTAGAAAACATGTATTTGTTCCCATAGACACAAGAATAAAAGTTTAGCCCTCAAGGCCTCAGTCTATTCACTTCTCAACACAAGGCTTTGGGACTAACATTTCAACAATTAAATTATTTAAGTAACACTAATGTTTATAAAAGGTTCTTTGGCAACATCTGAGCATTCAATTGTCAACAGATTTGGAGGTTTCTTCCTGCCAAGAATTATGATAGACAGAATGTCTAGTCTGCAGCCTGCATAAAAATATGCAAAATTACCAGTGTTAAAATAGCCAGCCCCTAATAAAAACCTGTTCAAAACAGAATCCCCTTTCCCCGCCTTTATTATATGGATAGCCCTCTAGGCACTAAAGAGTCATCTAGATGGGCAGGGAAATGGGGAAAAATGAGAATTAAGTCGTGTCATACACTGGTACAAATTCTCAATGTCAAGTGTGATCGTGATGTGTATATAAAATATACCAATAAAAATTCAAATCTTGAAAAAAAAAAAAAGAGTCATGTGGTAGAAAGAACGGCCTCAGCCAACTGAAGAAGCAAAGGGCCAAGTTGGTCAGGAGTGGGAAAAAGCTCCTTAAGTAAGAATGCCCAGGTCCTCTGAGGCCACAGAAAGGGACCCCAAGGCTGCAGCCAAACCTTTGTGGATGTGGATGTGGCTGCCACCCACTGACACAAGCAGGGCAGCTGGCTTCTGGGGGTCCAAATCCCTCCTGCGGTGGAAGAACTCTGCGGCGCCCGGCAAAGGGGCACAGGAGCCCAGCCCAGCCCAGGCCAGCCCCCCAAGTCCACGCTGCACAGGACCCCAGGTGGTGCCGGGCTCACCCACGCTGAGTGAGCCTTCCTCCGAGCCCATCTGCACCTCCCAGGGAGCCGCAGCACTAGAGAAGGCCATTGTTTTGCTGCCTTCTACTTCAGGAACAGGACAGCAAGTCTGAGTCCTGGGGAAGTAGTTTTGCTTGCTACATGAATGCCAAAACGCTTATGGGTGGCAGAGCACTGAAAAGTCCCATTATTAGGATGTAAAAGCGCGTTTAATTTAAAAATACTTTGGAAGCAAAAATTTAAGCTTCCTCCTAGCTCTGAAAAAGCCTGAACTACTATGCTACTAATTAGTAATTGTGATGGACCCAGCTGTGGAGATTGAAATTTGGGGAACTCTTTTAGATTTGTACAATTAGGGTTTTTCAATGCCCTATGCATAAAAGCTGGTGGTTTTCTCTAATAGCCTTTTTAATTGAACAATGTGCCAGAGTTTCTCATTTCTGGTAAACTAAAAGACGCTAAAATAGTCATCTGAAGAAATACAGAGTGTTTGATTAAATCTTAAAAAAAAAAAGATGATACAAATCTAGGCTCGTTACAGCCCTAGAGCCAGCAGCCACACCAGCCGGGTTTGTCCATCTCAGCAATACTTGCTAGGGAACGGCCTGCCCTGCACTCTGTGGGAGGCTGAGCAGTATTCCTGGCCTCTGCCCACTGGATCCCAGTAGCACACACCCCAGCACACACTCACCTGAGACAGGCGAAATCGTCTCCAGATGCTGCCCTGCCTGTGACCAACGCAAGCTTACTCTAACCCTGAAGGCTGCGCTCTGGGCCCTGGGGCTTCTCCCCCACCTGCACTCACTCCTCCATGTGGTCCTGCCTTCCTTCAGCTGGCCTGGGGGCTCCTGGGCAATGAGAACCTTAGAACAACAGTAGCTCCCCAGCTTGACGCTAAGGAGGACTTCTTCCATGGTACTATAATGCAAAGCATTATTTCATGGAACCTTTCCACCAATTCTGAATGTTATATTATCAGCCAATTCTGAATGTTATATTATCAGCCTTGTTTTATAGATAACAAAACTAAGACGCAGACAAGTTAACTGACTTGTCTAACTTCACACAGCTTATAAAGTGGCAGAGGTCACAGGCAGGTCTAGCTGATGTCACAGTCCATGCTTGCTTTTATGGTACCATTAACTGGATTGTTGCTTTTCAAAGCGTCAGCAGTACTCACCTGAGTTCAGATGTTAGGGCCTCCATTAAAATGACTCTGCAGGGTTCCCTTCCCTGTGCCTTACTTCATTATCATGGGGGCTAAAAGTGGGAAGATCAATTTATCTGATAACCAATCTGAGGTAAGAAACTGAGCGTGCCCCATCCTATCTCTAGATCCCGCAATCTTTCTTTTAGCAAAGAGCACGTGGTTCCACCCCTCCTGCCATAGAATGCGGATCTATCTAGAGAGGGGGACCTTGTGGTTGCTATGACTCAAAAGAGAGATTTATTCTAGGGGCAGCAATGATAGCAAGCCCACTTGGCTACAAATCTAATCTACAATGCTCAGAGAGCTGTATCAGTTGTAATCTAGTATTCTGATCTTCATCCATCTGACTCCTACATTTCACTCACTTTCATTCAAAACTGGAACCTCCTCAGGATCCAGGACCGAGCAGGGAGCAAACAGTATGGCAGAACAAACGGCTACAGTCTGTGGTGACCTGCCGAGGACTTGTTAACTCCCACAGAATCCTTCCAGCTTTGCAGTGATGTAAAATCAAACGCATGAATTACAGCCTCCTCCCTGTCAAACTTACCAGAAAACCTGGGTTCCCTAGGTGTTCCTTGCATCTGACTTATCTCCCAACATCCTGATGGAGATTGTGCAGCAGGAGTGACTACTCATGGAGGGTCTGGGCACATGCTCCACATCTGACCGCAGGGAGACGGCCAAGTTTGTTTGCCCACGTCATTCTTTCTTTCTCAGTTCGTCTCTCCCTTTAACACTTCATTTTGCAAAATTCTCTTATACCAAATGTAAAAAAAACCTCATAAGAATGAAGTATCAACACTTACCAATTTTTCCAATAAGGTTATTTTGAAGATAGAGAATTCTTAAATCCCGGCACCATTTGTCAATATGTTCTAATCTTTCTATTTCTTGCTGATGCAAGGAAAGTTCCTCCAGGGAAAAAATTACACAGTCATTGTGCTCAGCATTCCGTCTAATAAGATCTTCTGTGACTGAAAGAAAATTTGATGCATATTACATTTCTATCCTCACTTTATCATCCAGTTATTATGTTATTAATGTGTTGGATTTTATTTGCAGCTAAATGTCAATACTCCAAGCCCAAGGGATTGTCAAAAGGAAAGACATAAGATAAGTGCTACCTCATTCTGCAGTTTTTGTGATGCCATGAAGGGAGTCAAAGGGGAGAAAGAGACAGGATGGTGTCTTCAGCCTGGTCTTTGTGTGCCTAAGGTCGACAGACGTTTTGCTGTCTGCATACACTGACAGCTAGTGGAGATAAGATACCGGTATGAACACTTAGGGCGGTACCATGGCAAAGTGGATGAGATCCACTATTTCATCTGTGACAGATTAACTCACACTGGGTGGTGCAGTCTGGCTGATGGAGAGCAGAAATATGAAACTATCTCCTATTATTCAGTAAGAAAAGTCCATTATCTAATTCATTTAACCAGTGTTAATTAACTACAGCTTAAGAGGACAGAAAGGCATGCTTTAGGCCTTGGACTGCAATGTTATAAAGCAACTGCTCCTCATTCAGTTTTTAGGAAAAATTAAAAAGCTGCTCACACTAGAGCCAAGGATGAGAGTTCTCACCCCTAACAAGAAAGGTGAGCAGCACTGGGCGGCTCAGACTCAGAACATGTGACGCCAGTGGCTCCAGGAGATGGGAGACAATACCATGGTCCACTGTTGGAAGCAGGGACAAAATCATGAACCAACTTTGCAAAATGATAGGCCTATTGCAAGTGAAAACAGGACCAAGAGATGGTGGAGGGAGGGGGTGTTAAAGGCATTAGGGTGTATATGGTGCACATACCAACTCCCATGGTGAATGTTACATGACAAACATACACTAATAAAAATAAAAGGCATTAAATCAAAGGAACAACAACAACGGAAAACTTTTTTTTTTTTTTTGAGACAGGGTCTTGCTTTGTAGTTCAGGCTGGCCCTGAGCTATGTAGCTCAGGCAAACCTCAAACTCAGCAATCCTCCTGTCTCTGCCTCCGAGTGCTGGGATGACAGCCGTGAGCCACCACGCCCAGCACTGTGATATGTGGTATTGATGGCTGGTGGGTGTGTCACCACGCCCAGCATTGTATGTGGTTACCAGGATCAAACTCAGGACCTTGCGCTTGCAAGGCAGGCGCTGGAACCACTCAGCTAAATCTCCAGCCCAACAACAGAAAACTCTTGTACTTTCTGGTGCAGTTAGAAAGTTACTGACATATTTAAATCCATGGCATGTCCTCTCCAACAGAAAATGAAAACTTATTCACTCTCATTTAGAAGACACCACGTACTATTCTCAATGCTTTATATGTGTCAAAACACAAATACATGGGCTGGAGGGTTAGCTCAGTGGTTCCGGCGCCTGCCTCGCAAGCGTAAGGACCTGAGTTCGATCCCCGGTTCCCACATATAATGCTGGGTGTGGTGGCTCACGCCTGTCATCCCAGCACTCGGGAGGCAGAGACAGGAGGATTGCTGAGTTTGCGGCGGCTTGCCTGGGCACCATAGTGAGCTCAGGGCCAGCCTGAACTACAAAGCAAGACCCTGTCTCCAAAAAGCAAAAAAAAAAAAAAAAAAAGTAAAAAAACACAAATACATATTATTTGCATTTCCCCAATGAGGAATTAAAGCAAAGAATTTCAATAACTTGCCGGGGTCTTGGCAGGAAGTACCAGAGCCCGGTTTTAAACAGTCCGGCACCAGACCATGTGGCCCTGACTACCCTGCTATGCCACCTGACACGCGTAAAAAGGAGAGTCTCCTGAGGCCTCTCAGGCTCCTGGGCACATTCATGTGGCTGACACAAGCTCTTCACAGTATCACTGGCTGCTTCTATGTTTCATCCTTACAAATGTAGCCTGCCTTTTTTCTAGATGTCAAACATGTATGAACTCAATCACATGTGTGCAGTTATTTGGACTCTGTTACTTCCGGTCGTGGGAGACAAGGTGGCTTGCAATGACAGTTCTTTCGAAGAAAGACGAAGGAATGTAGAGACCTAGAAATTAAAACACCACATTCGAGACGGGCTCTTGCACCTCTAAGTTTTGGCTGAGCTGCCAGGCAGAGACGGCTACAAACCCAGTCCTGAGAGAAGGCAGGCCCCAGACGCTTAAAGGGCGCTTAAAAGGCAGCCACCTCAGCACTGGTGCTGTGACTCCTACTGCCGCCTGCACCCGGCTGTCAGTTCCCGGAATGTGAGAGAAGGTGTGACGTGTACACAGGCAGGAGTGGTCTGGGTCATTAAATTGGAGGGGAAAAGGCAGAAGAGACTTTGTAAAAGACAAGGCTGAGCCGAACAGAGAAATGGCAGTAGTTGTTTTCCA